>PVJL010007166.1:0-81728 GCA_004026885.1 Lyroderma lyra
TTACCCCTGTGGAGACTCTGTGATTTTCATAAGCACATTTTGCCCCCAGAGATCTTGAAATGAATTTTATAGGAGTCTGCAGCGGAAAACATTAACACGCTTCAGAATACGATTGAATTTGGCACCTGTAATAAATTTCCGATGTCGTTCTCTGAACCTGATAGAGCTTGCTAGAATTTTAATAGCTTCTCCACATACCTGGAAATATAGCTAAAGTGTCTGTCACCTTTAGAAAATAATCATTCTGACATGCTGTATTCACTTACAACTAATTTGACACATTTTCAGTTACATTTAAATGTGAGCTTCATTTAGTCCCTCATTTCACATAGCAAAGGCTAGGTAGTCATTTCATAACTTGTTTCCAGAGATAGAAAGACCCGGATCAACAGAATAGAATGTGATGTGAACATGGTATTCTTGTTAAATCTTCTGTGTCCAAAATACATTTGCACTTAATTACAAGTGTCTGTAATAGGATTTCAAGCTAATAAAAATACCAATATTGACTATATCACTATTCACCTGCATTTTTTTTTTTCAGAGAGGAATCATTTCTTTTGCTCATTAGGGAATATTTTATACTTGAAAACTTGCAGTTTGCTGAAGAAAGGAGAGAACTGAGTTTTTATTCAGATCTTGCATTTGAAATCTTCAATTTAAAGTATTTTCCTTTCTATTTCAATTTGAGAAGGCATAGAAAGATTTAACACCTTGGAAGTGTTAGGTAATTCGTTTCAAAGCTAGAATAATTTGGCAATCTCTGAGGACACAGGTGGACCAGGAACTTCACTTCCCTTTTTTTATTGAAAGAGATTGGGTCTGAGAGACACTCAGAAAAATGACAAAAGCTCAGGAATTGGCAAACTTTTCACTCAGTGATTAGTTTACCATTGCCAAACTTTTGGGGCCTGATGCTGCTTCATGCTAACAAACCCTCGATGCATGTCTTGGCAGATAATTTGGATAATGTAGGGCTGATGTCTACTAGGTAAGTAGCTCTATGGCTGGGACTGTGGCTGACATTCAATTTACAATGGTGGAAGCAAAGGATGATTTCAGCTTCGTTCAGGTAGAGTATAGAGTGTTGAAAGGGCACACAATGGGACCTTGTTCACTCTCAAGGACAGGCAACCAGGCTGTTTGCTCAATAGGTGTGCAAGTTGTTAAATTAATTAATCATGGATGCCATTAGACTGTGGTGGTTCTAATAGCGGTCTACAGAAGCAAACCAAAGAGTAAGGGTGGAAATATCTCAAGGTTAAGAAATTAAAACCCAAGGGCAAGCAATAAGCTATAGCCAATCAAATAATTTCCTTGCTTTGCTTCTGTACTGCCCTACTTGAATTGAGTTTTGCTCAAATAAACTTAGAAATTTCAATATGCTTCTTTTTGCCTTTTAACAAAATGTGTCATTTTTCTATGATTTCGTACAACCCTTTGCAGAGAAGAGAAGTTGAGAGGAGAAGGGAGACAGATGTGGGATTGAAGCATGCTTGATCTTATTTTTCTTTTTGCTCTGCAGAGAATGCTATTCAGAGCACACGAGAGCATGGCATGGAAATGCTGTCTAAATTGAATGTTTATATGATGACAAGTTCTCCAATAAGGAAATGATTCTTCCTCTAGGCACACTGTAGAAAGGGAGCTTAAAAGAAGGTTATTATAAAGTGGTGTTTGTTAAGTTACATTTGTATAGGTCTTTGGCTTTTTCAAGGTACCTTAATTTTTCATAATCTCTTTTGTCCTCTCAAACAACCCTATGAAGTAGTTCAGGCAGGCATTTATCTCAGAGGCAAATGAGAACTCTGAAACACCAAAGTAGGCCTTATGAAGCTTGTTTACCACACTGCTTCCCTGGAGGTGCTGTGAGAAGAGAAGGATAAAATGTCCTCATAGTGAGCACAGCAGGGTCACATCATTTATTTACTCAATTCAGATGCTCACGTTTGTTTCCAACTTCCACCACCACTCTCCCCTCCATCTCACTCTTCCACTCCAACTTGCACACTTAAAACAACATAGAATAAGGAACACTTGCTCATCCATATGCAAAAACCAACCAAACCAAACCAAACCCCCAGAACCCCAAAAATCAGTCACACAAAATTTAACCAAATGGATGAAGAACTTACTATAAAATGCAAAAGCATAAAACTTCAAGGAGAAACATCTATGTGACCTTGGGTTTGGAAATAAGTTTTTAGGTAGAACACTATATACTTGCTCCGTGAAAGAAAAAAATGACAAATTACTAAAATGAAAACTTTACTCTGTGAAACACACTGTTAAGAGCATAAAAAGACAAGTCATGACTAGGAGAAACTATTTACAAATCACATATCTGATGAAAGACTTGTATTCACAATATACAAAACTCCTAAAATTCAACAATAAGAAAATAAAAAATGCAATTAAAAATTCACAAAAGATGCAAATAGACACCTCACTAAAGAATATATACAGATGACAAATAGCATTTGGAAAAAATGCTCAACATTATTTGAAAGTTAAAAGAACAGTAAGATACCACTACACATATATTAGAATGGTTAACGGTAAAAAAACTGACAATACCAATTGTAGGGGAAAACAGGAACTCTCATTCATTGCTGGAGGGAATACAAAATTGTATAGCCATTTGGAATATGGTTTTTCAAATTCTTACAAAGTCAAACATAGTCTTGCTATGCTATCCAGCAATTGTACTCCTAAGTATTTATCAAATTGATTTGAAAACTTCTATCTAAATAAAAACTTTTGTGGGAGTGATTGTAGCAGCTTTATTCATAATCACCAAAAGCAAACAGGGTGTTTTTCAGCAGATAAATGGATAAACAAACTGTGATACATTCATACTATGGAATAGTATTCAGTGATTAAAAAGAAAGAACTAAGAAGCTATGCAAAAACATGGGTGAATCTTAACTGTATATTGCTAGGTGAGAGAAACCAGTCTGAAAGGCTTTATATTATATGATTCCATTTCTATGACATTCTGGAAAAGCAAAACTTTGCAGTGGTTAGACAGATCAGTGATTGCCAGGAATTTGGGAAAGAAAGGAGGGTTAAGTGCACAAAGTACAGGGAAGTCTTTTAGGGTGACGAAACTATTCTACATGAGACAGTAATTGTGGGTACAAGGTACTATGTATTTCTCAGGTCCCATAGAAATTTACAACACAAACAGGGAACTTTACTATCTGCAAATTACAAAAATTATTTAATAGTTTGGGAGATCCAACAATGGAATATGAGTGTGATGAAAAAGATCTAACTGTATTAAAAATGTATGAAATAACCTCGCTGATGGAGGTGGGAAGAAAATCTGCTGATGTAAGTAACTCGGGGAATGAATGGAGACTGTAAGACCAGTGGCAAATGGAAATATACTTAATTCTATACTCTAGTTGCTAAAAGTTCTTTCCACTTTTTCTAGGTTTATTCTTTGGGATGCCTGGAGGTGAAACTGAGTTTTCTAATAGCAAAAATTCTGTTATGCCTCCTTTACTTTCTTTAAACAAAATTATAGATAATAAAACATATGTATACTTAATTTTCAAAAGGAAACTAAGTCATAATTTAAGGGAAAATAGAAAAGAGAGTGAATTATAATAAAATAATATACATTTCAGTATGTAATACACAGATACAAAATTAAAAAAAAAATCAACCCACGAACTTCCAAAGTACTCTAGGGTGGGACAGTAATGCTTAACTGAGCACACTGAAGCACCATGTGACCAAGGGGAACTGTAAATGTAGGTATTTTTAAATATGTCTTGAAGATTTGATGCCCCTTTTGCTGCTTTTTAGAATGTGTATGAAACAGTGTAAAATCTTGATTGTTGTCAGGTCTTTCTTGTTTATTCCACGAAGTCCAAGCTTGGTCCCATTTAACTAACTGTGCAAAGCTCCAGGTTAGTCCTAGGCAAAACCAGTGAAAAGATCTTTGGTCCTTTTAGTTTTTTTTATTAGTATTAACTGGTGTCCTTCCAAGGCCTGTCCAATGGAGCCAAGTGGAACTTCCTCTCTGCACTTTCTGAAGCCTTCCCACCTCTAGCAGAGTTCTCTGCCTTTTGCCTCATTTGTGAAGGCTCTTTTGGGTATCTGACTAGCTAGCTTATCTCATTCTTATTGGCTGTCAGAGCTGGAAAGGACACTCTTTTATTCATTCATAAAGAATTATTTTTAAGTCCCCCTGTCAGATGTTGTGCTAGGTGTTGGGGTTGTAAAGATGAATGAAGGATGGTTTCTTGCTTGAGAGGCATTTACAATCATGGATTGCACCACAGCATGAAAAATGCTTGGTATAGGTGAGCATGAAAGGCTTCTTATAGAAGACTATCCCTGAGCCAGATTTTGAAAGATAAGTAGAATTAGAAAATTGAAAATAGCCAAAATGTCATTATGTGTATTCACTTTACTTCCCTGCCCCCAGGGAGTATAGTTTTAGATGGGAAAACATATGCATGACAAAATTCACACCCTGTCTTGAATAATTTCCTTGAGATATTTACTTGAGTATAACAGTTTCAGAGAGAACTCTACACTCAGTTCTGCTTTTCCATCACTTGAGTACATCGGCTGTGAGCCCAGCCAGCAGCTCTGGGTTGACTCTGTTCTTTAAGCTAAAAATAGTCAAAATGATGCTGCTGTTTTTTGTGCCTGCAGCATTTCCTAGCAGCTGTTATTGTATACTTCTCCAGATACAAGGGCATACTATGAAGATCAGTGATGTTTTAGGATAAATTTTTTGAAAGCTTAGAATGTGACAGGTCATTGAGGTTAATTACAATTCCTGGTGAGCATTTTTGGATGGATCTTCTGGGCAGCTGTGAGTAGCCAGAAACCTGAGTCTTTCTTCTCATTTTTGAAATAGAAATATTCTATACTGTCTAGTGCCAATGCTTTCACCAGGTTACCAGGTCATACTTCTGAAACTGTGTTTCATGGGGTTTCTGAATAGTACTGCCTATTTATTTAGTATTGTGGCCAAAGACCACCCACACAAAGTTGGGTAACCCAAAGAAAGTATTAATATTAAACCTGTATTTTAAAAGCAAGAAAACATCATATATGCCTAAATGATATCATCATTCTGATCTGAAATGGTATAGATAAAAATATTGTCACCTTTTGAGTAATAAAAGCATTTAGTAGGAAGTCAGGGAAATAGCCATTAACTGAAAGGACTGAAAAAAGATTGTAGAGTTTCTGAAATACATGTGAAAATTGCATTTTTTTGATGATTTAGGATGGTTTCTGTTTCATATACATTGTAATTTTTGAATGCCTATGGGGTAAAATGACTTTATCAATTATTTTGATAATGACATACAAGTCAAATTGAGTTTAATTATAATCACCATCTTTATACAGAGTTAATTAATCATAAAAGAGTACATTATATAATTTTTCCGTTTAATGAAATTCATTATAGGGGCTCCCAAAGGCCTAAATATAGTTTTAAACAAATTAAATTTGTGACTGGGGTTAAGGCTATTAATGCAAATGTGGTCTGAATTAGTCACTAAAAAGGACTGAATAAGACATTAGACCCCCTAAGTGTTAAAGTGTTAAGACCCTGATGACATATCCTTTTTCTCTAGTAAGCAGAACACCTAATTTCGTGACTTTCTGAGCAGTCTTGAAATTTAGTGATAAAGCTGAGACTGTATATAACTAACACAGATGATACAAATGGCTGTATTCAACACTATTCCATGTAAAGAGCTACAGTTTAAAGAGTTGGAGTCATTTACATATATTGAAGAGAAATCCTTTGAGGATATAAGCTTTGCACCACTATCAAACCCTCACATTCAGAGTAGCAGAAAATGAGAGTAATATATGTAGTACTATATAATATTGGAACAGTAAATGTTTGGAGAACAAAAGAAAGAGAAGATACTAGCCTACCTGGCAGAACTAAACCCTGCTGCTCTGG
This sequence comes from Lyroderma lyra, assembly GCA_004026885.1. Classification (NCBI taxonomy): domain Eukaryota; kingdom Metazoa; phylum Chordata; class Mammalia; order Chiroptera; family Megadermatidae; genus Lyroderma; species Lyroderma lyra. The sequence continues at coordinate 5,951 of PVJL010007166.1, forward strand.
GCACAGGAAAACCTGCATTTTTGGAATTTCCTAATCAGAACATGTGCCATTATATTCCTTTATATAGCTGAACAAATTAGCCTAGGCCCCAGGACTGAAATGAAATGAGTAAAGACTAAAAGAAACCAGGCCATGGATAATGTAGGTGCCTAATCGGTAGACCCTAGAGAAATTGACTGTTGAGAAATGGACTTGAAAGTTGTAAAACTTACACTCAGCACATCAAACCTATTTTTCCTGGTTTGGCCTGGGCTCTACTCCCCCAGGTAGATCCTTATTTAGTGTTGTATTTTGGGACAGTTTCATTAATAGGTTTGCTTATAGGTATGATTGTATATTTTTATATAATTTTCTTTTACATATGAAAAATATTTTAAGATTTGGATAAGAATTTTTTACATATTTTGTAGTAACTTTATGGACCTTTTTTGAGTATAAAAATAATTCATTTTAGAAAAAATAGATTAATAAAAACAAGTGATAGTATTAACTAACATCAATGGATTGGTTGCTATGGTGCCAGTTGCTATTTCTAAGGCATTCAAAACAGTTTTTAAATACCTTTAATCCAGTTACTCATTTTTTTGGGAGGCACACAATAGGAGCCGAACAAAAATATTCAATGACTGTTGATTAAATAAGATCGACATATTAAGACAATTGGTATGCTCCCAAGCTTTCATTGCAACATGGGATCATTCTGGAAGAGGATAGGAATGAGGAGTTATTATTTAATGGGTACACAGTTTATGTTTAGGACCATACTGTATGAAGTATTTGGAAACTTACCTATTCTATGAAACTAATACCTTTTTAACCAATTCAAAGGTCAATAAATGAGCATGATGGATGAGTATCACAACCACTGTCATTTCTATTTACTCCCACATACTTGAGTGTTTTGAGGAACTTTGATAAGGAGCTTCCTTTAGGCCATGGTTTCCATATGGTCAGGAGAAGGTGAGTGGTGGTGGTAGAGCCACATCAATGATTCTGACATAGTAAGGGACAGGACCCTCTTAACTGAGAATCACTATCTATAACGTTATACATAATCAAACAGACGTTAATTTGATGATTGCCATTTTCAATTTTGGACTTTCCCTGGACTTTGTGGAAAACTTAAGATTTTAAGTGGCAACTGATACCCTGGACCTGCTGGTTCACTGTCCCATATAAAATGTATTTAATGCAATTTGGCTGGTGCTGCATACTGTGAAATACCAGGGAAGTGCAGGATAAACTTTCAAAGGCTTTCTTGTGGAAAGACGTACAAAGGTCAAAGGAAACGAACTCAGGATTCTTTTTCCATCTATTCTTATAACATTCCTCTGACTCTTATTTCATCTAGTCCACTGCTATGGGCAGGGTATTTGTGTCTTAACCCCCGATGTAATGGTATATGAAGGTGGGGCCTTTGGGAGACTAGGTCACAAACGTGGAGCCCTTATAAATGGCATTAGAGTCCCTATAAAATAGGCCACACAGAACTTCCTACCCCTTTTCACTAGGTGAGGATACAGCAAAAGGATGAATCACCATCTATGAACCAGGAAGCAGGCTTTCACCAGATACTGAATCTGCTGACACCATGATTTTGGACTTCTCAGCTTGCAGAGTTGTGAGAAATAAATGTTTGTTTATAGGCTACTCAGCTTACGGTATTGTGTTACAACTTGAATGAAACTGAGACATCCACATACCTAGAATAAGTTGCTGAGTCGCCCTGATTTTTGCAAATGCAGATTTAAGAGGCATAGGTTGTGATGGTGTTTGGATGGATAATGAAAAGGATTGGTAATTTAGGCTGAGTTTTAAACTACATAAGTTTCTCTAAAAGCTATGTGTGTGACATGACTTCACCTCAACTGGTAATCTTGGGGAGAGACAGGAGATTCATAAAATATCCTAAGATTCAACTGGCCAGAATTAGGGAGTAGAGGTATAAATTTAAGTAAAATTCTGCAGACCTGGTGTTGGAGAATTTACCAAGTGGGTCACCTACTGTATTAGTTTCTTAGGGCTGTGGTAACAAATTAGCACAAAGTGGGTGGCTTAGAACAATAAACATTATTGTCTCATAGTTCTGGATGCTAGAAGTCCAAAATCAAAGAATTGGCAGGGCCAGGCTTCCTCTGAAACTTATAGTGGAGAATCCCTCACATAATCTAGGTGCTGGTGTTTGCTGCAGTCATTAGCATTCCTCACTTCATCTCTGCCTTGATCATGTGACTGTCTGCTCATTACGTGTCTCTGAGCATCATTTCTTTTTATAAGGACACCAACTGTATTAGGATAAGGGGCTTATCCTACTCAATATGCCTCATCTTAACCAATTATATCTGGTAACATTCTGAGGTATTGGGGGTTAGGATTTCATATTTTTTGGGGGGATACAATTCAACTCATAACACATACTAAGCTACTTCTCAAGTATAGGGTTACAGGTTTTTCATTAACTTAATAGACAATCTAACTTTTATGAAGGATGAATTGATACAGAAAACTAAAGTTGATAGTTAAGAACAGGTACTATATTTTGCTGTGTATAATGTACACCCACTTTTTTGGTCCAAACTTTAATGAGAAAAATCTGTTTTTATTTTTTTGTTTCTGTTCTGCTTGTTTATTTTCTACTTTCGCTTTTACCTATAAGCGAAGTAAATTTGCATCTGTCTTCTTCTGTTTGTTGCTCTACTCAGTGCAATAACCTCTATGTCTTTTGATTTAAAACTTTGATTCATATAATTTGAAAGCAACTATTGACAGACATGTAGCCGCTGCCATTCCATCATTTATAATTTTTACTTTTTCCTGTCTTAAAGAGGTCCCTCTAACATTCCTTGTAGTATTGGTTTGGTGGTGATGAACTCCTTCAGCTTTTTCTTGTCCGAGAAACTCTTTGTCCTTCAATTTTAAATATAGCCGTGCAGGATACATTAATCTTGGTTGTAGATCCTTGATTTTCATCATGTTGAATATTTTCCTCTAGTCCCTCTGGCCTGCAAAGTTTTTGATGAGACATCAGCTGAGAGTCATATGGGTATTCCCTTATAAGTTACCACTTGCTTTTCTCTTGTTGCTTTTAGAATTTTCTCTTTGTCTTTAACTTTTGCCATTTTAATTACAATGTATCTCTGTATGAGCCTGTTTATGTTTATCTTGTTTGGGACTCTCCATGTTTCCTGGCCTTGTTTGTCTATTTCCTTCACCAGGTTAGGAAATTTTTCAGTCATTATTTCTTCAAATAAATTCTTGATCCCTTGCTGTCTCTCTGCTCCTTCTGGTACCCCTATGGTGTGAATGTTATGCTTGATGTTGTCTCAGAGGACTCTTAGCTTATCCTCATTTAAAAAATTCTTTTTCTTCTTGTCTGATGGGATGTTTTTTGTTACCTTATCTTCCAAAGCACTGATTTGTGCTCTGCTTCATCTAGTCTGGAGTCCCTTCTGTTCCATTTTTCATTTCCTTTATTGTAATCTTCATCTTCTGTCCTTTTTAATTGTCTCTATGTCCTTTTTTATGCTTGCTATCTCTTTGTTGAAATTTCATTTAAGTTGCTTGAGCATCATTACAACCATGGTATTGAGCTCTGTCTCTGATAGGTTGTTCACCTCTATCTTGTATTCTGGGGCTTTCTGCTGTCCTTGCCTTTCAGATGTATTTCTTTGTTTCCTCATTCTGGCAGCCTCAATATTTGTAGATATTCTGCTCCTTAAGCAGACACTTACTGTTGTTGTTTTTTCTGGAGTTCACTGCTAATCCTGGGAGGTGGTGGTGGGGCTGAGGTCTGGCGGGGAGGAAGACTAGAGGCTTTGCTCTCTGCCTGGTGCTCAGAGCAGCGCATGGGCAGTGCTGGCTTACCCTTTTCCATACTGGCTTTGCCCTGAGGTCTCTGCCCTGCGTTTTGGGATCAGCTGTCCTGAATGCTGGTCTCATAGACAGAACTGCTCATGGCCAGAGGAAATGCACACCCACAGCCTTTCCTGTTCTTGCCTTTCCTGTTCTTCTCTTTCCCAGCCAGCAAGAGGTCAAGTTGTGACTCCTCACTGCCCCCGTCACTCCCTCTCCTCTCAGAACCGAAGTGAATTCAGGCTACAGCACCTCCTTGGGGCCTGAGTGAAGTCAGTTTGCAAAGTCTCACAGTCCCAGTCTCTAGGCTTTGTTTTTTCTGTCCAGTGGATCCAGCAAGATTCAAAATGCTCACTCAGTGCCTTCTTCCTCCTTCTTTCCACAGCCGTAAAGTTCCAAGCTGGGACCTGTGCACGGCCCGTGTGTCGGCACTTGCCCTTTTGTCCCTCCTCTGTTTGCCCCTCTTTGCCCACCTGCGAGTACAGGCAACCTTGTGTAACACGGCACTTTTATAATATGCTTTCGCTCTAACATGGTTTAAGAACTGGGGAAAACCTTGTGCAACACAGCATCCTAGAACACAGTTTCACTCTAACACGTTTTGAGAATTAGAGAAATCCCCAAACAACATGGAGTGTAATAAGAGCTTTTAAGAGCGAAAGATATCTCATTCAAAATTAGGGAAATCCCCGAATATCACAGAATATAATAGAAGTTTTTAAGAGAAAAGATATTTAATACATATTAATATGTTATACTTCTGGTGAAAATTATTTTAATAAAGGTATTTCTCTTAATTATAAAAATATAATAGTATGTTTTTTTAATTTTTAGAAACTAACCCCCATTTTTGTACTAGTTTTTTTGTTTTGTATGATACATATTCGCATAACATGGCATTTTTAGGAACCTAATAACCATGTTACATGGGGGTTCCCTGTTCTTCGATGCGATGAGCAGGTCTCTTAGCTGTGTTTGTGCGTTGTGTAGTTTTGAAATCTTTATTGAGTTATAGATATTTTAGTTGTAATCTACAGGGGAGTTTTTCAGGAGTCCCTCTCACACTGCCATTTTTTTGCTTCCCCCATTTTAACTTTTTAATTCAAATTTTTATTTGTTTATCTTTAGGTACTTGTCTTTTGTATTACAAAGGAATTTTAGCATCTTTTTTTTTTTTTTTCTTTTTGGTATGTGGATAGCTCCCTGGCTGGGAATCGCACCCAGGCCGCAGCACTGATAACGCCAGCACTGAAACCTTAAGCCACTACACCACCAGGGAACTCCCAGCATCTATTTTTTAACATAATATGCTGCAAGAAATTTTACATAACAAATTATTACAAAACACAAGAACAGATACAAGGTACAAGAAATTTTATGTATAAAATTTTTTAATGTAAACACTGTGGCTTGGGTTCGATTCCCAGCCAGAGAAATACCCCTGTCCCCCCCACCAAAAAAAGGAAAAGAAAAAAATTTTTTATGTAAACAATTATTGTATTCCAGGGTATGATTTTGCATATGGATATTATTATTTATTTCTAGAGTTGCACTTTTAACTCATAAGCATAAACAAAAAAATTAAAAACATTTATCTAGATATGGAATTAGTACTATCCATGTATAATGTGCATCATTATTTTTCCCTCACAAATTTGGGCAAAAATATTTGCATTACACATGGCAAAATATGCTAACTCCTTACAGAGAGTAAACATGCTCAGAGATAGTTGCATTTTTGCTTGGGACAAAAATGTCACTATCCCTTGAATTCTGGGAACTGGGAGGCTTGAACTATAAATTTCTGTGTATAAGTATATATGTGTAAGCATCTATGTATGTATGTCTGTAAGACTATATCGGTATAAATATACGTGTTGAAGAATGCATTTGCCTATTCGTTAATTCTGACAAGATGACTTACAGATGGTAATATTTCTTCTTTTCCTATACCAGACTGATGGCAGTGTGATTCAATTGGAAGCAGTGGTCGGCAGTAAGGAATCATGAGTTTGAGACATTGCATGGAACTAATTTTATTAATGATTTTGGCAGAATGACTATAAAGTTTGTCATACAAACTGGGACATTTTTGAAAGTGAAAGGGAGTGCCACTAATAATTAGACCACCAGGACAACAGAAATAAACCAGGACTGTCCAGGCAAACTGGGCTGTGTGGTCACTCTTGAAATAAGAAAAATAAATTGTCCTTCCTGGCCTTAGTTTCTCATGTATAAAATAAGACATTCACCTCTCAAATTACCATAAACTCCAGACTTCAATTAAGACTTAGAGCTTATAAGATTCAGTGAGTCAAAGTTTTAACTGAATTTGGGTCTTTGATGAAAATTAAACTAAAGTGGGTGATTTTTTTGTTGTTATTGTTTTAATAATTAGCTTTTTTGAAATATAATTTAAATATAAAATCAAACAACTCAATTAGCTTTAACAGAGGTATACACAGTTGCCTAATTACCAAAATGATTGAGAACATTTCTGTCATCCCATATGTTTCTCTGTGCACCTTTGTAGTGAATCTCCAACCTCACTCCTGGGCTGTGTAACCCCCTGATTTGTTTTCTGTAACTATAGTTTTGCCTTTCCTAGAATTAAATTTAAAGAAAATGAGAATGAAGATAACCATTTTTGTTTGCTTCTTTTAGCACAATGTTTTAAAAATTCATCTATATTGTTGCATATATCAGTAGTTTATTCCTTTTTTTACTGAATAATATTCTATCATATGGATGTAACACAATTTATTTATCCAGTCATCAAAGAATAGACGTTTGGATAGTTTCTATTAATTTGCCTAATATGACCAAAACTTCTTTGTATATTGGAGTATACATTTGTGTGACGAATGTTATGATTTCTCTTGGGTAAATACCTAGAAGTAGAGATTAATATATATGTATATTAAACATTATAAGACACTCCCAAACTGCTTTCCAAAGTTGCTATACCATTTTGTATTTCCACCAGAAATATGTGAGCATTATAGCTGCTTCATGATTTTACCAACACTTGATTATTGTCAGTCTTTTTAATTTTGAAGTGGTGTTTACTGGGTGTTTAGTGGTATCTCACTGAGATTTTAATTCTCATTTGCCTAATGACTACAGATATTGACTTTTGCTTTCTATATTTATTTATTAATTACTTGTCTGTCTTATATGATAAAGTGTCCATCAAAATCTTTTACTCATTTTTTTAACAGGGTATTTTTCTTATTTATGTTCTGGTTACACATCTTCTATCTAATATTTATTTTATAAATATATTCTTACAGGCATGATTTGCTCTTTTATGTTTAAGTTTGCTCTTTTGAAGAGCAAAGTTTTAAATTTTGATGGTCTAATGTATTGATTTTTTTCTTTGACAATTCATGCTTTTAGTGTCCTGAAAATTAGTTGGTCTTATATAAATATAGCTACTTGAGCTGTTTTAAAATTTGTGTTTATAGGAAATATTATTTTCCATCTTTTCATTTTTTAAATTATCTGTGTCCTTTTATTTATGTTTCAAATGGGTTTCTTGTTGAGAACATGTATGAGGGTTTTACTTTTTAGTCTTTCAACCTTTTAATTGGAGTGTTTAAATCACTTATATTTTAATACAATATCCATAAATATGAATGTAATTATCTTGGTAACTTTTTAGTTTTTTCTTTTGCCTGACATTTTAAAATTAATTTTTTAATTATTCCATTTTCATTTCTACTTTTGGCTTAAAAATATGTATCATTGTATTTTGTTTTCTATATTTTACTATATGCATCTTTATTTTATTGCAGTCTGTCTGCAAATAATAATATGCCACTTCACATAAAAAATAGAACCTTAAGACTATGTAGCTTCATTTCTTTTCCTGTTCTTTCTGCTATTGTTGGCATGCATTTTACTTCTATATATGAAACAAATGTCCAAGTATACTGTCATTATTTCTGCTTTGAATAGGCAATTATCAAATTATCACTTAAAGAGTTTTCAAATGATTTGTACTTACTGACATGTCATCATTTTTGTCACTCTTCAAATTTCCATCTAATGCCATTTTTCTTCTACCTTAAGAACTTATTTCAATATTTATTGTACTATAGGTCTGATGGCAATCCATTCTTTTATTTAAATTAAGCTTGTGTTTAAGTAAAAGAAGTCTAGTTTGTGTTTATTTCTGAAAGATATTTTGCTTGGAAAAGAACTCCAAGTTCACTTTTTTTTCTTCTATAACTTAAACTAACTGTGCTTTTGTCTTCTTGCTTGCATTGCTTCCAAAAAGGAGACTGCTACCATTCGTGTCTTCCTGTATGTGGTAGTGTTCTACATCCAGTTTGTACCCCCTTGTGAGAGCTATGTGCCTCAATTCTTAACAGCATTCAGGGACATCAGATTGACAGGTGGAAATAGGCCATGTGGGGGTTATTTCTGTCACAGAAATCAGCAAATTCTACAAGTCACATTATTTCCCCAAAGAGCATATTTTTAAACATTTGGCAACATCCCATTATCTTTCATAATCTCTTTCTTAGAATGCATTTAAATTTATTTCTCACTGCTGGTATTCAGCAATTTTATTACCATGTGGCCTTCCTTTTATTTGTTTGTTTGTTTGTTTGTTTACTTTGGGTTTGCTGGTAATCTTATATCTGATGTTTTATATTTTCATCGGATTTAGAGATTTTTTCCAGACATATTTCTTCAATATTTTTTCTGTTTCTTCCTTTCCTTCTATAACTTTAATTACATGTATGTTAGATTATTTGACATCCCTCAAATTATTGGTGCTCTATTCACTTTTTCCTCAGTATTTTTTCTCTTTGTGCTTTATTTTAAATAATTTCTGTTGTCTTCGATATCACTCATTTTTTGGAGTATTTATTCTGATGTCATTTCCTAAAAAGAGTACTAGGTAAGATTATTTTGTATTTAGAAATTCAATATGCATTTTATATATCATTCATTTTTCTCATCATTTTCAGATTTTTCTCTATCTTCTTGAACTATGGAAAATGTTTATAGTTTAAATGCAATTTAATTCTAATTGTATCATCTCTGTTGTTTCTGTGGCTCATTCTATTGATTGATATTTCTCTTAGTCATTAGTCATGTTTTCTTATCTTCCCATACCTACTAACATTTTTATTGGATGATAGTCATTGTAAATTATATTTGCTTGGTTGCTGTATTCCATTGTATTCTTTCAAATTGCATCGAGCTTTATTCTAGCATAAAGTTATGTTATTTGATATCATTTGGATTATTTGAACCTTTATTTTATGAACTTCATTAGGGTGAGTTCAGAGCAACCTTTAACCTGGGGCTAATTTAGTCCCACTACCAGGGATGTATCTTTCTCAGATCTTTGTCTAACACCCTTTGTATTATGAGATGTTTTCACTCTGGCTGCTACAAATATGAACAATTTCTACCCCTGTGTCAACTTTGTTTACCACTTTTCAGTGTTTATTACCCTGGTCTTCTGAAGTTTGCACTCATGCATGAGCAGATCAGTGGTTATCCCAAGATTTTTCAGAGCTCTCACTGTGCAGTTCTCTCTAGTATCATAGTTGGCAAATTCTGTCTGCATTGGTCTGCTCACACTCCAATTTCTTTTCCTAAAACTCAGTAGAACTGTAGACTCTGGTTGGGTCCCCTTTCCTTGCATTGTGGCTTGGAAACAGCCTGCAGGCTATAGACAGGTACGATCATAGGGCTCTCATTGCTTTTCCTCCTTCTCTCAGGAATTGGAGCCTTCCACTGCTTGTTGTCCAGTTCAGTTGTTGTAAATCCTATCCCTGTTATATCATCACAATCAAACTAAAGCTAGCACGTGATTTAGTTACAAATACTATGAAGCAAATCATTTTATGTTTATCCTTAATTGTAGACTGTCAACAGTCTCTTAAGTGTTGGTCCCTGTTGAAAATACTAACCAACACTAACCAGTGTTTAGTTCTTACCTACTTGTTCTTCAGGGACTATCTTCCTCTATTTCTCATTTAATAAATACTTATTCAGTGCCTGGAATGTGTCCTGTGCAATTTCCAATGGGTCTGAGTGGCATAGTATTTATTCGCAATATGTTTTCTAAAGGGTATCGTGAGAACATTTTATAAAGCAAACCTGAAGCTGAGATTTATTTTTCTGTATAAATTCTTTACTTTCATATTGCCTTTTTACCCATTCTTGTTTGGTACACAAGAACCATCACTTTTGCTCTTTGCAGGGGGAAAAAAACGAATGTGATCATTGAGTGTGAATTTCTACTGCGTTCAGAAAAGGGAACATAAACTATGGAGAAATCTATTTCCACTTATGATTGTAAAATTTGAAAGGCAATGGAAAAGATTTATTGTCAAACAGACACATTCTGATATCTTACCTTGAAAAAAAACAGAAAGCAACATGTGTCATGTAAAGGAAGGAAAGAACATCGGTGTGACTGGCCATGGCAGGCAAATCCATCAAAACTTTGAAAATAATAATTTATTTCTGAGATAGTAAGTCAAGCTTTCTGTCCTTGGGCACTTTGTGGTAAAGTGGAGATGTAAAATATGCCTCTTTCTTTTACAATATACCTTCATACTTCTCTTTATTAGCCTAATAAATCTGCTCTGTCTCTTGGCTCTTTTGCTTTTTCACCATCTCACTGCTGTCCGTGTTTGAAAATTATTTTTTTCTGCTTCTCTGACAAGGTTTGTCTACCTTATTTCAAAGTTAGTGTTAAGACCATATCTCTTCTGGAAGCCTTTCTAGGGCACGTCCACTCAGCTGTACTTCCCTTGACTTAAAGTCTCTGGGTAAGAATAATGGATAAAAATAATTATATATGTAGTTGAAACGACTACACACACAGCACGAAATCTCAAAAAGTGGGCTTCTGGTGGGTAGTATTTCTTTGAAAAAATAAAAGTGCAAGTTTTATTTCTAGAATTGGAAAATAAATAACCACTAAATTACTTAACCTGATACTCATGTTCCCTGGGCTTTGATGTCAAGTCTTTCTAGGTTTTTCTTTAACTGCCTCGTTTACCAATACTATAGCTAAAGCTTACTTTGTGTTTTCCCAACTTTTGCTTCTTTTCATTTGAGGTTTATTTTCAGTTATTCTTCAAGGAGCAGTTTCAAAACATTGTTATTCTTAAAGCTTTTTTGTACCTCTCCATTAGTCAAATATTTTCAAAATTATGGGTAGGAAATTCAAATTAAACTGTGGTGTCTTTCCGTATTCTGGGATAAAATGTTTCTAAGCCTTAAAAATTTTCATTTAAATCATATAGGTTTTCAATATCTTTCAGTGATTTTTACTTTATCTATCGAAGATTATTTTCCTTGGAGAAGAGACAAGCAAAATAAGGGTCTTTTTTTGTTTTATTTTAAGCCTACAGCCTAGGCTGACAAACTGTAACTTCTACCATCAACTGCAACCATGAACTCCTACAGCAGTAATTTTTTTCTTGTTAAAATCATATTTGTAGATCCTGCTTTTTATTTCTACAACATAAAATTATAGGAAGGCAATGAAAGACTCTACCAGTTACTTTTTGCAAAGTTTTATTACCAACTCTGTGGATAGTTAGGTCTGGTGGGCTTGTTGACATTTTCTTTATTTCACTTTGTATCAATTAAAAAACCCAAACATTTCTTTTATACAACAAAATGAGGAAGATCCCATTAAGCAAAAGAAATAATGTACACAAACATTTAGGAATTTATTTTTATTTTTTTGTGTGTCTATTAACTCCATAGTCTACCTGAAGCATTCGTTTGCCCCCAGGAGATTAAGGATAGCAGGAATGAAACTCGAAGAAAAGTATTCATTGACAACTTTTGACAGTCAGAAAGGATTTTGCAGCATGGAGATTGGGTGACATTCAAGCATTTTTGGGAGAGGAAGGATTTTCTAAATCTTTTTTTCTTATACTTTAGAGACATGTATGGCTTGGATGCTGGATTCAGTGCTGGGCTCTCTGCCATGGGGTCTGTTCTGTCATGGAAAATAAGAAGCTTGTAGAGAAGAAAATCATTCCAGTAGCTCGCTCAATGTGGCAGAGGTTCAGAGGGACCAGCTGGGGCACTGAGAGTTGAGAAAAGTCAGGGAGCACTCCCGGATCCTGACCAAGACCAGAAGAATTAGGTTATGAGATCTACCAGCTTCTGACATTAGGACCAGCAGCTGTGAGGGCCAGTGTGCCAAGCAGGAGCCATCACCCCAGAGGCCCAGGGAGCCAGTAAACACCCACATCTCTTTTGCCTCCCGATCACATAGCCCGAAGCCATCTTAAAAATTACCAGGAGATGGAGACAGAAATATAAAACTATGCAGTTTTGCCTAAAAAATCATAGCATTGCCCAAAGGAGAGATATTTGGGTATCACATCTGATTGAATTTATCATAGTGAACGTTTAGTGTATTTGTTGTATTCTTGAAAACCTGCTGTGAAGAATAGTGAGGAAAAGAAGAGCAAAATTAAGGACTTGGGTTTTTTCCCTACGTTAAAGAGAAGTGTGGACAATTTTGTGATTGTGTCATACTTACTGTATACCAGAAGTCAGTAGGAAAGAGGCATAACGATTGCTCTCGCTAACCTGACAGGCTAGTGAGTTAGAAGGACAACATCAAAATAAACAGTTATATATTTGCACATCATGATGAATTTGATATAGAGGTAATGATGTGGGTGAGGAGTGGAGTCAGGGAGAATTATTCTGAAAGGTAGGATTTTAGCTGAAATCTGAAGAGTGAGTAGGTACTGGGTAGAATGATGAGATTTGCACACCAGGGAAAAAGAAGAGCGTGTAATAAGACGCCCAGCCTTCTCTTCAAGGCTAGGAGAGCTAGAGTGTCTTAAAAGAGATGTGAGATGTGATTGGAGAGGTAAATGGGTGTTCAATCAGGCCGGCAGTTGAGGTCATGGGAAAGATTTTGGATTTCAGTCTGAGTGCAATGGGAAGGTTTTGTGAAGGTGACTGAAGAGAGGAGATGGTTAACATTTTCAGGAGATGAGTGGGTGGATTGAGGGTTGGAGCCAGGGAAGGAATGAGTATCAAATTATTTGGGAGACTTTGTCAGTAATTTAGGCCAGGATAACAGTCGCTTGGACCAAGATAATGACAATGAAGAAGAAGAGTAGCGAACACATTCAGGGAATTCTTTATATTTGCTCTGTTCTTGAACCCTAATTGTTGTTAACCTTGTTCTCTTCCCACAGCTTTGTTCTATACATGGATGCTTCTCTCTCTCTCTTTTTCTTCTTTTTCTGGGTAGGAAGTCAAGAATTACTATAATTTTAAGGAAATTGCCTGAAATTGAATATTAGACATCACAGTTCTTAGAGGCCTTTGGTTATTTGGTCACAAGGGCTCCTTTGCTGGAGCCCTTCCCCTGAGGCTCCACTCTGCTGACATTTTTTGGGGGCTCTTCTAGTCTTAACAGCTCCCATCCTAGCTTAGGCTCTGATGGCTACCTCCTTTGAATACCAAAATGACCTATTGCTGAACTTCCTTAAACTAAATATCTATCTGTTCCCAGAGATGAATATCAGAAACATGCTGTTGCAGTAATTAAAAAAAAAATTTCCCCATTAATGTTACAGCAAGGGGGAGCAGCTATTACCTGTCTAGCAGAATTGTTAAAAAGTTACAGGAGTAACAGTAGCTTGAGGAGGAGGAAGCAAATGAAAGTGGTGCTGGTGCTTTTGCCATGCTAATGAGTTGCCACATTCTGTGACTGCAGGTTGGGGGAGATCAGACACATCTTGCACAGTTGTCTTTGTTTAGGAGTGATGCCTTTGTAATTGCAAGAACCCCATAAGTGACCATGTACATTCGTGATCTTGAATTGGAATGAAAAGTTTGTCCTTGGCCAGTTCTGCCATTGCTCCTATTAAGGATTCCCAACCAATTTCCCCATCAAGACAGGGCACTGCGGCAGGATTCACAGCTCAGTCTTCTCTGATGCTTACAAGACGATGCTGAACTATTTATAATATCATTTTTTAAAAAATTACATTCTGACTTTGTTTACCTATTTCTGTTGTCTAGAATGCCCTTCCCATGTATAAAAGACAATGAAATTTCTGCTCAACTCAGCTCAGTGCAAGTACTGCCAACTCTTCCCTGACTCATTCCTTCCTGTCTATCTGCTGCACTCCACGTGGAGACATTTCTCCTGTATTCTGAGTGCATCTTATAAATGTTCCCATGATAGCACTTTTTACTTTATACTATAATTCCTGCTAAATTATAAACTTTCCAAAGGCAGTTTTTCCATTTTGAATCTCCAGTCTTTCACATAATGCTTGACACTTATTGGGCATTCAAAAATTATTGAATGAATAAAGGAAATTCATATGCAGTTGTAGCTGGAATTCCTACAGTGTGTGACCATAATGGGTTAAATTGACAGAGTTTTTCTTAACAAGGCCCTAGATAATCTGGTCTGTCCTTTCTGCTTTGCTTCCCCCTTTTCTTTCTAATATTTTTAATTACTACTCCTTTTTGGCTCACTGGGCTTAGCCACACTCTCTCCTTTGCTGTTCCTCAGCATACCAGAAAAGCTCCTGCCTTGGAGCCTTTACAGTGGCTCCTGTCCCCTCCAGGAATGCAGTTCCTCACATACCTTACTAGTTATTCCTCACCTCTTTCCAGGCTTTTCTTCTGTTATCTTCTCAATGTTTGCAATCTTTTTCCCCTCCCTGCACTGCTGATCACTTCCCTTGTTTTATTTTCTTCTTTCTTCCATAGCACTAATTGCCTTTTAATATATGGATATACCTATACTTTTGTTTATTGTCTCTCTCTTCTTGCTAGAATATAAACTTTTATGAAAGCTCTGATCATTGCCTGCTTTCTTCACTGGTATGTTTCACTGGTATATATCCCTAATGGTAAAGAATAGAACAGTGTTTAGAGCTTTGAGTACACTCAGTGAATATTTGTTGGTAATGAATATATTAATATTCAAATATGCTTTTCAGGGAATTCCTCATGAAGCCATTATCTCCTATTAATAGGGTCTTAGTCCATTTGAGCTGTTATAACAAAATTCCACAGTCTGAGTGGCTTATAAACAATAAAATTTTATTTCTCACAGTTCTGGAGGCTGAGAAGTTTAAGATCATGGCGCTGACAGGTTTGGTGTTTGGTCAGGGCTACTTTCAAGATGGTACTTTTTACTATGTCCTCACATTTTCATTTGTGCAAATCCATGAGCAGCCCATGGAGAGCTGTAAAATACAGCAAGGGGGGAAGTAGAAGAGAGGAGGTAGTGCTAAGATCAGGAGTTGTAGCAGTTGTGAAACAAATCTAGGCTTTTTTCATTAATTGGCTTAGGGCAAGTTCTACCTAAAATACTTGCTCTCATAATTTTCCTATGAATAGATTATCTGCATTTTTGATAATGATATGTTGGACAGCACACTAATGGCAGCCCAAACTGAAAAACCCTACTATCAGATAGATGAATTTAGAGTACTATAAAATTTTTATTCTAGAGCAAATGGACTCCACATAGTAAAGAGAACTTTAGGTAACATGGAAATACGCTCAGTGTTTTTGAACAAATTCTATGTAAATTATATAAATTGAAGATTAAATACATAATTTATAATACGTAGCAACCACCTTATAAAAGAGAAACAGGATTAATACCTATTTATTATGTTTATGTGTGTGTCTGTGTACTGCTCCTCATTACACTGGCACAGAGAAGTGAAACTACCTCAACATATCAATATTTTCACTTGTTCTTGAGTCCATTTTTTGTCATTCTTTACCTTTATAAGAAATGAGTAAAGATTTAGTATTTATCATTTAGGAGTCTCTCCTTGTCACCTGTAGTATTTCAAGCATATGACACTAAAAACTACATTTGAGGTATGAAATTGACTGGTGTTCATATCTCAGGTAAATAAAAGGAAAATACATCAAAATGTATTTTAATAAGCTGCACCATGTGTTGATCTATGATGTTTTGACTTCCCAAAGAAAATTACATATTTATCCTACAAGTTTGAGAACTCTTAACACTGCAGGTTTCAGATGTATGATATAGTACATCTCCCCTAGATTAACTTCGCTAATATGTCTTACTCAAGACCAAACAACAATAACACCACATGTTTTTCATCACCATTGCAGAGGTAAAGATTAATACGATGATACTAAAGAAGAAAGCTTTGTATCTTGGAGTGCTGAAAGTTTCTATTTATTTTCTCTTGTTAATAAAAAGAAGCACTTTGTAGAAATTTATCTTTATACCTCAGGTCATAAGCTGATGACATAAAAATATGAAGAAACACTTTCCTCTGTGGTCTAGTGCTAAACATTTGGACAGGTACATTAAATATATATATTTTTTCACTTATTAAATATTGATTGTAGAGACCACATTTGCGAGGTGCATACAGAATGTTAGAAAATAAATTTAGGACCACAATTTCTTATTTCGTGAAAATAGTTTGAGAGTTCTTTTATTCAGGCAGGGTTTATTAATATATTCATGTCAGATGGTGGCTGTTATGTCTATAATCTATTTATATTAATAAAACTTCAGTAAGTAGTGTGATGTAAATATGCATTAGTTAGCTTTAATCTCCACGGGAGGGGCAGTCAGTTGTCCTAATTCAGTATTCACACTCCAGGGGTGGTCAACTAGCATTTAATTAGCAAGGCCACGCTCTAAACAGTGGTTCTCAACCTTCCTAATGCCACGACCCTTTAATACAGGTCCTCATGTTGTGGTGAACCCCATAAAATTATTTTCATTGCTACTTCATAACTGTCATTTTGCTCCTGTTATGAATCATAATGTAAATATCTGATATGTGTTTTCTGATGGTCTTAGGCGGCCCCTGTGAGAGGGTCGTTCGGCCCCCAAAGGGGTTGCAACCCACAGGTTGAGAACCATTGCTGAGGCACTGTTACAAGTGCTTTAGTTTTCTTTATCTCTAGGACCAAAGGTTAGCTAATTAGCACATTAGCAATGGGTTTTCATTGGCAGAAGTAATGGATTGTTAATTAGCATAATGATGATATACATGAGCTATGGGAGTGAAAGTAGTAGTTTAAAAATATCAAATTGGCTAAAATGTTTTACAGGCATTCCTCACCTTCCCTAAACAGGATATAAAATTAGAGTGAGCTTTTTGCCCTTCATCAGTAGGAATGGTACCTAAGGCTTATTGTTGAAATGGTCTGGTCTGCAGTCATGACTTTGGAGAATTCTGGTTGCCTGAAGCCCACTGTCAGGTTCACCAAATTCTGCCTCTAGAATATGTCCTTACGTGCCTCTTCCATACAAGATAAGTTTTCGTACAGTGTATGGTCAAAACACTTAAAAGTTCAGAGAACTGGGAGTTTATTAAACTTACTGTACAGATTTTAAGATCATTTTATGCCTACTTACTAATAAATGTGTGTATGTCTATGTATGTAAGCATTTGCTTTCCTTAGTGTCACGTCCCGCATGACACAGGCAGTGGGTGAATGAGAAGGGCGGTGCAAGGTGGTGAAACACAGCAGCCAAAAATAGGTTTCAAGCAGGGCCAAGGGGCTCCACCCTCATGGACTGAAAAGAGCCCCACACCGGTTCACCTCGTAACTTTTATTGGTGAGCATACAAGGAAGTGAGGCATGTATGGGGAAGTAGAAACCTTCCTCTTTCCAAGATCTGAGATTATCACACCTTAGGGCTGTTCTGGAAAGTTCCCATTGTGTTCCAGCACATATTATGCCTTCACACACATATATAACCCCAAGGCAAGGTGTCATTGTTATTATATAAATGTACATAAGGGAGGGGAATGGTTGAGCTCATCCCGTCAAATCTCAGGCTAAACTGTAGTGGGAAACAAGGCAGCCAGTGTCCAAGGGATTAACCTCAGAGAGGGTGAGGGGCTGTGCCTCACCTCTGTAGAGTCCAAGCTGTCTCCTGATGGCCGCTGTGCGACTGTGCCTGTCTAGGTTGTTCCTTCCTTGAGCAATCTTACCCGTCATTGACTAACCAGCCATCCTCCGGGGCCGCACAGGGTGACGTGAGGTATTCTATGCACCCATGGTCTCTATGCTCAGCTCCTACCTTAGGAAGTCATGGGGAATGCATGAGGGGACAGACGGTTTGGCAATTGTAAGGCAACACTTAGTACAGTGGTACCTCGGTACTCACCATTAATTGGTTCTGGGAGGCACAACAAGTACCAAACAAATTTTTTCCCATAACAAATAATGTAAATAAATTTAATGTGTCCCTAAACCAAAAATGCACGAAATGATAGCAAAAGCTAAGGTAGACTTCAGGGGAATGAGCACAGGGCAAGAGCTACTGCACAATTAACACTTGACCCTTCGTATCAGCTGGAATGGGTAGCAAGACATGAGTCAATCAACACCAACAAGTTCTAACTTGCAAATCAAGTACCAAACAAACAACAAGCACTGAGTACCAGGACAAAATTTTCATGTCAAGATGCTCTCAGTACTAAAGTTGATGAGGTTCACAGCAGTCAAGTACCAAAGGTATGACTGTGTCTGGTTGTGAGTAGAAAAATCATGTTAAAGCCACCCATCTTTCTTTTACAGATTTACCATTTACAAAATATACCATTAGTGTATTTATTCATGTACTGAATACTTCAACAAACAATTGTTAAACATCTCCTATGTACCAGGCATTGTATTTTTTGCAGGTGATATGAAAATATAAAAGATGAAGCTGTTATAAGGAATATGTGTTTAGTGGGAATTACACAAAGACAGAGATACTTAGGAATAAGTGCACTGTGTTATCTATGGAGCATTATAGAGGGCACTCTACCCAGTGACAGGAAATCAGAGACTTCTGGGGAAAGTAACCATTAAGCTGATCACACTGGGCAGGTTAAATGTGGTATGTTGAGGGAACGGGAATAACGTTAGGTAGCAAAAAACATGAGCCAATAAATGGAGATGAACGACAGCACAGTGTGCATGCACACGGCAAAATTTTGAGAGATGAGGCTGCTGAGATGAGTCAGGACCTGGTCATGGAGGCCTGTGTGCTGTTCATGTTTAGGAGGCATGCACTTTATCTTTGGAGTCTGTGGAGCATCTGAAGAGTTTTAAGCTATGGAATCACATGTTAGATGTACATCTTAGTTACCTGACAGCTGTGTGAAGGGAGACTCATAGACAGGCACTGATTTAAAAAGCTGTTGTAATGACTGAGGTAAGAAGTTATAGTCAGGGTTAACAGGAGGGGATGAATTTGAGAAATATTTATAAGAAAAAGTTGGGGGTAGTGATGAAATGAAAAGAGTTGTTTAGGATATAAAGCACATAGAAACTGAAACCATGAGATGGTTAATGTTTCCCAGGTAGAAGTGTTAGGTAAAATGAGCAGTGGGTGAAAAAATAATTATCAAGGACCCCTGCATTGAGAATGTGACAAAAGAGCAAGGAAAAGCATAGTAGAGAGTGACTAAGAAGGTCTTCACATCTCCCCCAGCTTGACTAAACTTGAGATAAGTTTCTTCCTAGCTATAGGCTAGTGACCTTTCTTTTCTTCCATTTACAGCACTTGCAATTGTATGTATTTTCTTTGTCCCTTTGAGATGTAAATCTTCTCCTAGCTTCTTGCCATTTTAACAACCCAGAAAAGTCTTTGTCAAGAACCAGGGAGCCATCCCTTTGAAATGTAATTATCAAGAAAGATAATACTCCTCTTTCCAGTCTTTGTCTTAAGATCCGAGCCAAACTATCATAAACACCAATTAGCAAACAAAGACGACCTCCTCCTAAAGTCCACCAGTACGTTTGCATTAGCTCACAAAAGTGCGTAAAATTCTTTCTGTCTTTTGCCTCAGTGGAGTTGAGTTCCGTCTCTCCCCTCTATTCCAGTAATCTTGAATAAAGTTTTCCTTGCCTGTTTAGCTCTATCTAGCCCAATTTTTCTTTGAAAAGAGAACAACAATAAGAACAACAAAACCCAGGATGTTCCCAGATGCACAATGGAGTGGAAATTGGTGAAGTGATCAACACTGTCAAAACTGTGGAGAAAGTCCATGAAGAGACAAAGAAATGTTAATGAATTTGACAAGAGTTCCTGGGTGTCAGACACCAAAGGGTAAGACCCAGGACACTCCTACCCTGATGAGCTGCAAAGCTGGTACCTTCTAAACTTTATAAGCAAATATCATGTGAGATAATACTGACCTTTTATAACCTGATGTCTCAAATGTAGAAAATATAGCTAAAAATCATAATTTAAATACCTTGTACTTTTCCTCTTAAACAAAAAGACTTGTGTAAGTCTCTATCAATGCCAATAAAAGTGTTGCTTAATGACAAAAGAAAAAAAAAGTTCCTGGGTGATTAAGGATGGATTAACTGCCAGACACTTAGAGCACACGGGATAAATTTTGCTGAGTTAATGCAATATTGAATTAATGACTGGGAAGTGAGGAAGTAGAAACATAATGTGCAGATTTTATTTTATTTTTTTGAGAAGGTTGGTTTAAGACATGGAAGAAATGGAAAAAAAGGCTCAAGGGAGTGTTTTATTTATTATTTATTTATTTATTGACAAGAATTTGAGTTTGTTTTCAGGTGAGGGGATAGACGTTAAAAAGAAAGTAAGTTGCATATAAAGAAGTCTGAATGATGATTAAAGGGAGAAAATATTGAAGGAGAAGGAGAAAGGGACAAGATTTAGGCAGGGAATTAGGCCTCAAGCAGGAAGAGGACTATTTAATTCCCTGCAAATAGAGTAAGATAAGCAAAAATGGCTGTGAGTATAAATAAGAAGGGTTGCAGTTGAAAATGATCTTGTGTGGTGCCTTTAATTGTCTTGACTAAATAAGAAGGCTGACAGCTGTGAGAGAAGATGTGGTTTTAGAAGTTGATGTTTTCTTAGGTGGGGTATTTTTCGGTGATTACAAGATCCTTGGTGTAACTTTGAGAGGAAATGACCAAGATTAACCACAGGGAGAATCTTTGTAGTAAAATCAGATCAAAAGTTGTGAGATGAGGTTGTTAAAAGTTTCACAGAAGTTAAATTTTCCTGACATTATAATAAATATGTGGTGGAAAATTAGATACTTGAAGTTAAATTTGGTTTAACTTTAATAATAAATGAGTTTCATGGAAGTTAAATTTTCCTGGGATTATAGTAAATATAGGATGGGAAAGAAAACCCTGAAAGAATCTAAAGAACTCAATAAACAAGGAGGACAAGGCCATATATAACAGATGAATAAATCTCAGAGCTGAATAAACTTTCTCATAATATTAACAGCTAACATTAGAATGTGCCAGACAGTGCTCTAAGTGCTTAATATCTGTTAACTTATTTAATCATTTACAGCCCAATAAAGCAGGCACAGTTTATTGCCATTTATTCAAATGAGAAAAGCAAGTCCTACTGAGGGTATAAAACTTGTTTAAGAATAGACAGCTATTATAGTATATGGTGGAGCTGGGATTTGAACACACGTATGCAATCTTGCTCCAAAGCCTGGCCTCTTATCACTTTTTGTCTTACAAGAATGGAAGAGTAAAGGTCTGGAAGTGGCAATGGGAGACTCTACCATTAGCACTCTGGAATTTACACAGCCCCTGGAGAGTTAAGTACAGCCATGCAGACTATTCCTTGTAAAAGTTGACAGCATAGTGGAATTATTTATAACAGAGAAGGGGTGCATTTCCAACAGTGGAACCTTGATTATAATCTAAATGTCTTCCAGCAAGATGGTATAATCCCATGTTAGAAAATTTTAAAGTCATAAAAATATAGAATATTTAACGATATAGAATTGCTCAGGTTATATTCACCATTTTATAACAAAGAAATTTACATGCATAACTCTGGTTGTGCATGCAACACAGTAACAGTGACAGAGAATAAACACTCATTCAGTAAAGGGAAAGGGTGGGGAATTATGCAGAAACAATAAGCACATTCAGGGACTAAGTTTTTGCCATATTTCCTGGGAATCAGTGGTGAGGAACCACTGGGAATTTGATGGCCTAATCTGTCTATTCTCAAGGACTCAATGGTATTTCTTATCATGGGTTTCTGTGATCCTAACTCCTCCACCCCTTTTTATCTGCTTATATAACACATAATTATCAGTGGTAAATATCATTATCATCATTGATTTCCCTAAGTCTTACATTTTTGAGACAGTATAAAGAGAATGAAATTGATCTTTCAACAGTCAAGAATTGGCTTCCTGATCTAGTCAGCTGTGACCAAGAATGTGGGGTCATGTGTTAAATAAAGTAAGGCCCCTGATTCTTCCCCAGGACCTGGGGCTGTGGGCAGGGAAAGTTTCTAGAACACATGATTATGGATGAGGCAGGCAGTGAAAGTCTCAGATGTGTAATCTGTATATGTTTGGTTGTTGGTATTCCTGTGAATGACTTTTATTCTTTCTGCTTTTAAAATATTTTCTAAGTTGTTTGCAATAAATTTTTTTTTCATAATAAACTTTTATTAAAAGAAAAATAGCATAAGGATATAGGAGAAAATACAGAGCAGTAAGGAAATATGACTAAAAATGTTGGGGGGTATGTAGATGAAGTAGACATGATTGGTTTTTTAAGATTTGCTTGTGAATAATAGACTGAGGATCCCAGGTGATGTCTGACTGAATCTCATCAGGGGACTGATGAGGCTGTGTTGAGATTTATAAAAGGTGACCAGGGCTCTACTTTAGCATGAAGGGTTACAGGACTTTGAAAGACAACCCTCTCCTTATATTTTACTAGTAAAGATGGTTTCATGAAGATTGCTAAAGTTCTGAAACATAGAACACAAAGGCTTGCCTGTGTATTCATCTTCATTCTCATTTTAAAGCATTTTATTTTTTATCATTCTAAATCAAATGTTTTAAAAATTAAATATATGCTTCTGCAAAATAAGAAAATTGATTTGAAGATCTGAGCATTTTTCATCAGGATCCCTGATGATGCACCTTTTGGGGGCAAGACGTTTCTATTAAAGTTACATCCTTTTGTTTGTTCATTTCTGCTGTGGTGATTCCATGGAATCTGCTGTGATATTCCGGTGTGGGAAACATCACACAGGAGAAAATGTTGTGACACCGGTGTTTGTGCCTTTGTTTCCTGCCTGGAGTTGTGAGCCACGTGGGCAGTGCAGGCTTAGTCTTTATGTTTTCAGGTTGCCCCAAGGCCTATGCCTTGAATTTTAGAATCAGCTGTCTTATACGCTGGTCCCTCAGACAGGACTGCTTGTGGACAGAGAAATGCTCCTGCAGCCTTCTTCCCTTCTCTTTTTTGGACAGAGAGAGGTCAGGCTGTGGCTCCTCCTGCCCCTATCTTTCCCTGTCCTCTCAGAACCTGAATGAATTTGAGCCATGGCATTTCAGGGTACCAGGGCACTGGTATCTGTACTTTGTGGGGCCAAAGTGAGGTCTGGTTGCAACATCTCATAGCCCAAGCCTCTGGGCTTTTTTATTTCTGTCCCTTGGATGGAGTGAGGTCCAGAATGCTCACCTACCACCTTCTGCCTCCTCCCTCTCCCAGACACAGAGTTCCAAGCAGAGACTCATGTCATTGAATTATAGTTGTATTATTAGTTGTAACCTTCAGGGGAGCTTTCCTGGAGCACCTCTCACACCATCATTTTGTACTTTCTCCTCTAAACCAGAACTTTTAAAGTGTGTGTTTTGTCCTTTTGTTTTTGTACATTGCCATTTAAGGCAAGAATGTAAAGTTATTCTTTCATCTTAAAGAATCAGAGCAAAGATAAAATCCTATGTAATATTTTTGGATAGGCAATATAGATCATTTGTGTATGATACTTCTCTTCTTTGTGATTACTACGTATATGGAATTCCTAAGCAACATAATTTTATAGCATCACCTGGGTGGTCAGATCCCTATCTGATCTTCATTTCATTTCTTGGATATTTACGTCTTCCATTAAGTCTGTCAGTCCTCTGCTTCAATATTAATTCATCATCAGGAAACATTTATTAAACATTTGTACTTGGTACTAAGGATGCAAAGATGTGTCTTTGGCTTCTTGGGCATATGAACCTAGCATGGGAAATATATATGATAAGGATACTCACAGTACTACGTGGAATTGCTAAGGGAAGATATGAGGGTAGGCTGATAAATTTTGCTTCCACTGTAATATTTTTTGTTACATTAGACATATCTGGATATAACTGGTTCTTTGTAATGACATGGTTTTTCCTTTCATTCTTGATCTTGCACACTCAGATGCTTATATTTTTCACGCAGTGCACATCAAAACGGAAGAGTGTTCAAACCAAAACTAGTCAACATGACCTCCCTAGCTGAGGCCTGAGCTTTGAATTTTTTTGGCTGAGGTATCCCTTATGGCAGTCTTTTGTTCTTGGGGTCATCATGATGGACCCAAGTTTCATCACCTATAATGAATGAGCTTCTTTAAGAAGTCCTCATTTTTGTTTTCAAAAATTTCAAAACAATTGGAGGAACTGTTTCTGCTGTTAAGAATTCAATAACAGCACGCTGTTTGAACCGAACGTCTTGAAGAAAATAATGTCAGTACTTATGGCAATTGTGCAGAAGTCAGCACATGTGGTCCTGAATTCAGCAGTGATCCTGGGGATAGAGAAAAGAAAATGAAGAGGATAACACACAAGATAAATACTCTGTTGTTAGTTACAAGGTTATATTACTGTATGTAGTTTATTGTGCTTTGGAATTAATAATTTTGGTTTTCTAAATTATAATTAATATTATATATAACTATCATTTTGAATCCCTGTAGTTTTTGAGACAGTTGTTGGGGTGTGGCTAGTTGACAATAAGCTATGCAGGTTTCTTTGGTGGAAGACCAACTTCAACTGAATACAACACATTTTTCTTTAAACATACATAGAAGTTTAATAATTTTTTAATGCTTAGGATAAACCAGTGGTTTATAAAGGAATGACACCCAAAATTCAAAAATATTGAATCTGTATTCTAAAATTTAAAGATTTATCAATTTATTCATTTCCCTTCCTACTTATTTGTAGGTAAATGTCTCACTATTTACCACTCTTAATAGTCTCCATTGGCAGTGAGTAGGCAGCTTTTTAACACATTTGTGGGAGTTACAAATCCAGCTGTTTACATTTTTCATTACACAAGTTCCTATAGTAACCAGTGACATCCAGGGCTGACTTACTGATTCACACTACACTAAAACTGCTTTTGCTTTTACACAGATGAGTTCCATTTATTTAATACCCTCTAATTTCTGACCATTTACATCTTTTCATTCCATATCTGTCCTGCTCCAATCCATTCCCCAACATGTTTCTTAGTTTGAAAATGTAGCAATCACAGGTTTTCTCAACATAATCACCTATTTCAAGTAGAGTGTTGAAATTCACCATGCAGATGAGTGCATTTTAGACTCCAGATTCCAACAGCTTAAGTAGAAGAAATTCTCATAACATGAGTGATACCTTAGGGTTTTAACATATCTTTTTAACTTGAACCACAGAAAATTTAATTGAGCTCTGTTGTAAGCTATATGATGTCTCATTTGAAGATGTCTTTATTTATTTTGGAATATGATTTGAACTTTATTAGGCATGATCTCTCACTATTTCATCAAAAATAGTGAAATAGCTTCTTCATTTGCAGAATTTAAGTGTCAAGAATGTGATACATGTATCAATACAAAAATCGCTAGCCTATATGGTCTTTCATTTTTAATCATCTTTAATTGCAGCCTTTTCTTCCTAACTTGCTTTGTGGGGTGATACTCAATAAAATGACAGATTTTTTTTTTTAATGTAGTGAAAGAGGTTGAGTCATACAGGCACGGTTTGAATGTGGACTCTGCCACTTACTACTTGTGTGAATAGAGCAAGTGACAACCTATTTTACTCTAAAGGAGATAAAACTAAACCATGGCCCAGAAAGCCTGGCTTTTATAACTTGGCTTTTGCTGGCTTCTCAGACCTCATCTGATGGCACTTCCTCATACTCCCTTGCTTACTCCTCAAGCCCTCACTGAAGCTTGCTGCCTATTTCTTGAGAATACCAAACTTGCTCTGCAAACTTTGATTTTTACCCTCCTTGTCTGAAAAGCTCCTCTCCTGGTTCTGCAAGCTGAGCTCTGTCTCATAACTCTTATTACAAATGTCTTCTCCCAAATAGCTCCCACACATTTACCAGCCACTTTGATTAATAGGAGCTTGTTATTTTTCCTTTATAATATTTATTACTAACCAAAATGATTTTATTTATTTGTTTACTGTTTGCCTTCTTCCATAAAATTTCCATGAAGGAAAGGACCTTGACTGCTTTCTTCACAGTTATATCTCAGTTGCTCAAAACAGTGCCTGACAAATAGTAGGGGCTCATTGAATATTTATTCAACAAATGAATGAATTAATTAATGAATGAATACCTATTTTTGCTGGGATATTATAAGTAAAGCACTTGATGCAGAGTAGATGCTTAAATGATGGCATTTATTCTTATTAACTATACAAGTATTTGCTCTTGTAACTTATCAAGCAGTTACTCTAGTACAGAAATTAACTAAGTCATTTAGAAATAAATGATCTTTGTAAATAAACACTCTACACTTGAGCTTTTTTGGAGTATGCCATCTTTTTGGAATCCTGACTGATATATTTCCCTTTTTATTGTCAGACAGAAAACCACTTATTATTTTTAATATTCAGCATTATTTTTTTTGGTATAACTTTTCAAGAACACTTTCTCCACATCCAGGTAGGAATAACTACTCTTTCATTTGTTGTTTCCAAGTTTCTTGTGTGTGTGTGTGTGTCTATATCTATATCGCTATATAGCTATGTAGCTATATATATCTATATATCTATATCTATATCTATATCTATATGTATCCACTACAGCACTTATAGAACTTTATCACACCTTGGTGCCAAAGTATCAATAATTTTTGCTAGACCACGTCCTTGAGGAGAGTGTTTATGTCTTGTTTGGGTATTTAAAATGTCAAATACAATGCTGATTTAGTGGCACTCAATTGTTCAGTCATTAATAGTTGAAAGTATGACTGAAAGGTATCAAGTACCACATGTATTGCAGGAGTGCCAAAACCTCAAATGCAGCTCATAATGCTGATGTTGGAATTTTAGGGGGTTAGTACTTATTCTGAGCTGGTGATAATGGACATAACTCAATGTTATAGTATAGATAGCGAAGAGACCAAAGGAAATAGACCAGGTTAAGTATGTACTTTTCAGCTGTGGGACTACTATTCAGTGCAACAGTTAACAGCAAAGAGGAAAAGGAGGAAGATGAGCAGGAAAATAACACAGCCAAGAGTTTGAGTAGATAATATTAACATTTTTCATTGCAAGTAAATTTTAATAAATAACTACCTACAGTTCTTTTAAAATAGTGAATACAAGTAACTTAAGATTACCAAAATTTTTATTAGAATATTGGCCTTCCTAGTTCAAAATTAGGTCCCAGTGTTGCTCAAAAGGTAAAGTGTCACCTCTATTATCTTCCCAAAATTGGTTTCTACTTTTTTTTTAATTTTACAATTGAAATTTCAAAAGGCAAACAACCATAATAGACTGTGTTTTATAAAAGTAATATGTTAAGGGTGATTACAAATTATGTTCAGTTTTATATTAAGTATTGTTAAATATTTTATACAGAATTATAAGTTTACTATATGTAAGCAAGCTAACAACAATTTAAATATACTCCAGATATGTAATTAATAACTCAATGGCCCTAACATAAGCATTAGCAGGAATATGTTTTGTTCTTTCTTGCTTTTGTATTGACATTAAAAGAGTAATTGACATTCACCTATATGGTAGAAGAATAATATGAAAGCAATTTTATTACTTGTTTAAATGTCTCTTAAGACAAATTTTTATGACATATAATTCAAATAACCCCACTTATTCACACCAAGTCTTCAATGTAAGTCTTGTTACTGGCTTCAAATCTTCTAGACCCAGTACAAATTATTTTATTCTTTCTTCAGGAAATTAAGATCATACCAAAGTCTAGAAAGTATGTAATGACTGTTTTTAGTTACTCAGAGAAGGCTTTATAGTTAATATTTTATAGAACTCTGAGTGTCAGATCTGCACCTCTGAGACTTCAAAAGGATAATATATGAAAATAAAGCTGGCTCTAGACATGGGAAAGTAGCAAGTCATCTATGGGTTATGTTTTGAGGAAAAATCATAAAGGTCTACATGCCAACACCTGTCTTCCCTGTTAACAGAGGCTGATGTCTAAAAGTTCGCATTAACATCACTTACTTTGAATTAAAATAACCCTCTTAATGGACTCTTAATTTAAAAATTAAGATAGAATTCACACCCTGTAAAGTTAATCATTTTAAAGTCTGTATAATTCAGTAGTTTTTAGCATAGTTACAAGATTGTATAACTACCACCATTACCAAGAAAAGGTTTGAGGCAAATGCTATGGAAAATTTGGTAATGTGGGAGAGTAAAAAAAAAAAAGATAAATGAAAAGGATTAGACTAAAATTGCTAAATGTTATAGATGCTCAATTTGATATTGTGTGGTTTCATCCCTTTCAATAATAACATTCACCATCTCTCTGGGGAAATACTGCATGGTGGGACTGGGAGTGGGAGCAGAAAGTTAAGTCCTCACTCATGGTAGTGTCTTTGTGGTACATGTGTATAGCATTTATTTGAAAAACATATTAAAAAAGAAAAAATTATTCATCCAAAACAATACTCTTCTAATCGTAGTCCCTGTGGGTTTCAGGCAAAAAAGCTGCTTTGGACATTTTCTTCCTTGTAATCCTTAATATAACTGTGTAGAAGAAGACTGCTTTCTATATCATCAAAAGTGAAAATAGACTTTATTAGGGTCGGTCTCTCAAGCTCTAACCACTTTCTCTGTAGTTGAGTGTAAGACATTAGCTAATAGCCTCCTCTCTAAATAAAACTGAACAACCTACACCATGAAAACCCCTGAAAGCACAACATAATGCTCCTTTAAATCACAAGTATTAAAAGTGAAATTCTTATCCTCCACCCTCAATGATACTAGTTTATATTTTTAGTAGAACTTTAAGAATATTTTATATATATATATGTGTGTGTGTGTGTGTGTGTGTGTGTGTGTGTGTTTGTGTGTGTGTGTGTGTGTATGTGTATATGAGGAATTAGGTACTTTTTAATATCTGTCAAATTTCTGTAAGTTTTATTTCTTTACATGGAATTTCTCTTTTTATAATAAAAATTATGATAATGGAAAGAGAACTGACACTGGGTGGTGAACACATAATGCAACACATAGACGACGCACTGTAGAATTGTACACCTGGAACCTATGTAATCCTTGTTACTCAATGTCACCTCAATAAGTCTAAAAGAAAAATTGGAACAACAAATGGGTTGGGTCAATATAGTGGGAAAGTCACAGAGTGATGTCTTTAAGCCATTAAAAAGTTTGGATTTGAAAAATTGCAATTGAAATTCGAATTTATTTTTATGGCACAAATTAAAATGAGGATTTTGGTATTGTTTATATTAGATTATTTTATGACTCAATGACTTGTGTTTGATAAAAACTGGTAGTACTTAAGAGCACAGATGCTTTTTTTGTACCACATGTTACAAAGATTTGTCGAATCTTATTGTGATTAAAAGCTACTCTTGAGTGATGAGCTATGAATGTGCTCACTTTAAAAAATAATAAGGCTGACTTAGTAAACCAAATTTCAAATATATAAGTGATTTTTCAATCAGTTACTTGACTAAATTAACATTTTTTAGCAAACTGATTTGGATATAGACAGAATTTGAATATGAGAGATATC
Organism: Lyroderma lyra; assembly: GCA_004026885.1. Taxonomy (NCBI): domain Eukaryota; kingdom Metazoa; phylum Chordata; class Mammalia; order Chiroptera; family Megadermatidae; genus Lyroderma; species Lyroderma lyra. Next base: position 35,618 of record PVJL010007166.1, read on the forward strand.
CCCCATGTCACTGGTGAATAACATATTTGCCCTTGGGTTTCTTCATAAAGCTTTGTAGAATTTTCTTCCTTCCTCAATTAGTATATCATGTGTTTAGACTAAGATTGCAAATTCCAGGCTGAAGTGAAAGTCTTTTCCTTCTAACTTCCCCTAAATTTAGAAGTGTCTTAGGAGGGAGAATTTTAACAAAAGCACATTCTCAGCCTTAGGTACTGCATCCAGCCTGACACTGGAATACTTGTTATTGGCAAGTTGAAAAATTTTAAATCATGAAAGATTTACATGAACCATGTAAGGTCTGAAATGTTTTATGGCACGTTCATTCACACTAAATCAGCCTTTGCCTTTTAGACTTTTCTTTCAAAACACAAAAATCCAAAATGACAAGAATGAACTTAGAATGATTTTTAGCATCTGAAGATTAGCAAAAAATGACTGTCTCATAAAGTACTGCAGTGTTTCCAAAGGTGAACACTCCCCAACTTGGTGAACTGGAGCTGACTGGAATGAGAATAGATACACAGATTGAAATTCCTCATTTCACCTTCATTATTAAAGAAGCTCCAGTCCATACTCTCAGGACGCCTTCACATTTCCTCCTTGGGAAGTAGTATCCTCCTTGGAATAGATAATGCTCTGCTCAAAGCTTTATCTTCTGTGTTCTTGGGTTGTGTTAAACTAAGCATAAATGGTTTTAAATATGCAAAACCTTTATGGCACAGGGCTGAATTTGACAAATTCTCCACAGAAGTTGACTTTTCTCATAAGTAAGTAAAAAACAATTTTGGTATTTCATAAATATGTGGTTAATTGTCTACCAATCAGTAGAATTTGTTGACTGTTTCTCCTTCTTAATTTTCAGATATTTATTTTCATTTTCTCGTACTAATTGCCTCTATCAATAGGATCCAGGGGAGTGAAGAAGACAATTGTTGGTGTTTAGTCATTCAGTTATTTGGCAGTCTGGTGGAGAACACAAAAGAGTAAATAGGTATTTATAGTAAAACATTGTAAGTACTATGGAGAAATATTACAGCTATGGTTGTGGCAGATTGTATTTTCCAAAGATGGAAGCAACGATATTGTCCATTTGACATGCTCTTCTGTAGTATGACTTTGACCCCCCTCATCAAAAGGTAGAGTCTAATTCTCCTTTCTTTGATTCTGCTGTGACCCCAGTGACACTCTTGTATCCAGTAAAATGAGACAGAAGGTATGCTGCAGGATTTCTGAGTAGGCTGACTCAACGTACCATTTGAAACAGGACAAAACGGTTATTTTCTGTCCTGTTTAAAATGGTACGTCTGGTCACCCTATTTCTGAGGTTAGGTCAGAAGTGTGACAGCTTCTGCCTTCAATTCTTTGAAACTTTTCTTTCTGGATACACCCTCTTAGCATGTTCCCTCTATGGACCCAGCACCCTGTACTTTTGACCTGGGCAAATGAGGCTGCTCCAAGCCCTGTGTCTCAGGGTGTTGTTGCACTTTGGAATGCTTTCCCTGGAATTTTCTAAGACTTCTCTGGTACCTGGTAGTGCTATCTGGACAGGACCCCTCAGGTTGGACTGAATCCTGTGTCAATCCCCTACCTATCTCTCCAATCATCTATGCTACATGTGGGGTTGACCAGAAAACTGAAAGAGTCATGCGGTGGAGTTGTCTAGGAGCTCTGTGGCTGGGCCCAGTTTCTAAAGGGGACAGCTTGATGATCAGTTCACTCTTGCAGGGCCTGTGCTACATTTCATTCTTAGGATCATGTAAGATTGGGCTGTCAGGATGATGTTGACTTTGAGTGACTCAATCTCACATTGGATGCGAATGAGTATAGGGCTCAGGGCTAGTGACAGTCCATCATTGACTCCTGAGCTTGAGTTGTCATTCATGTTGCAACTGCAGTGCTGTCTTCAGTCTATAGCACTGTGAATCTTAAGCTGGACTGGATGAGTGATGGACATTTCTTATGTCAACAGATTTCTTTTATTTTTTACTCTGCCCATAGCACTTACTAGAAAACTATGAGAGAGATACATACTCCATGTGCACACTTGTACACACACTCTCTCTCTCTCTCTCTCTCTCTCTCACACACACACACACACACACACACATACACACACACAGAGGCATGGGAAGGAAAAAAGCAGTCCAAACAATTTGTCAATGATAAAGCAATAAGCAGAACAAGACTCAAAGGTTTCTATGAGGTTAAATATTCAGTAAAGTATAAGAACTTGAGGAGAATACATTGAACTTAGAAAAATGTTTGCATATTTCATTGTCACGAGACACCAAAATTTAGACTGTGGGCATAGACATAGATGGTTGATGCACACTTGTGTGAAAGTCATGGATTTCCAAGGAAGTGGAGGGACCCACAGTAGTTGCTTTACATGTAAGAAAAAAACATTTAAATAGAAAACAAAATTAATTATATAAACTAAATATTTATATACATATGTACTTAAACCCAGATGTAGCATGTTTCTTGTGTATTAATCGTAAAAGAAATTTAAGGGAAATGCCATCAATAGCCAGAATCCTAAAATTCAGCAGGAAAAAATAAAGCTTTAAAAGGATTTTATTTGAACACAAATAAATACAAATATGTAGGTCATCTGTTTAGAAATAAAAATAATATTAGAAATTGTGTTTTATTCCAAATGTGATTTATATAGTTTGTCCCTGAATATTTACTTTTTGCAACAACAAACTCTTTTCTGCTGACCTAACTTCCACCTCAAGGTCAGTGTAATGTTTTAATTCATAAGAAAATCACTATCTGTCTAGAAATTTTTAATAACTTAAAGGAACCTTAGCATTTTAATTAGTTTTAGCAAAGAATATCTCATTTCTGTTTTTTGTTAAGGAAAAAAATCATTCCAAACAGCAACATCATTTGATAGCTAATAATAAATAATTAAGAAAAATGAATAAAAATTCCAGTCCTTCTATCAGTGTCCAATTCCTCATTTTTCTCTTGGTTAATGTGTTGATAACAGTATATATATGTCACAGAAATGAGAGAAACAACAATAAAAATAACAATTTGGTCCCTTCATCTAAAAAGTATTCAGATCTGTACCTTATTTCATCTAGGGAGGCTAGTTCTCTTTTGTGACCTAACAGTAGATAATTCTGGGGTTAACAGCTCAAAGATAGGGATAATTGAAAGTGATCTCTCTATATAAGAGAAATGATCCATTGAAACCAAGATACATTATAGCAGGAAAATTCTGAGACAGAACACCTACAAAGTAAGTAAAGACTTTATGAGCCCAAGTATAATAGAAAAATACTTAGGAGCTGTAATGAGATATACATTATAAATGAGCCAGCAACAGGAAGTTGATTTGATATCTGTATTTTAAATAGAATTTAAAAAAAACAACTGGTGGTTTGGACAGAAGATTAGAGGAGAAGGACTTACAAAATTTGTGAAGAGATTTAAATTTAGGATGACAATGCATCCCAATTTGTACTTGTCCCACTATAACAATTTGTGAATATTTCTATGACCTCCCTACTTTATAACTATTTTTCAATGATTGAAAATGTTTTTGAAGAAGACTGAATTCAGCAGCTTTTTTCCATCGACCCTAGTCTCTTATAGAAGCTGAAAAAGGAATAAAATATTCTTTCTCTAGCTCTAGTCTTACCATAAAGCACTTATTTCAGTAAAACCCCTCGAAGTCTTCATATTTACCCTTAGAATAAAGTTTAAGACTTACAGATTCCAAGGCAAGTCAGGCTGTTCATGCCCCTGCCCCTGCTTATCTTCCTGAGTCTACTTCTTCCCTCAATCTTAACTCCCTTTGTCATACTAAACTTAAAAATGTTTTTTCAAACCACCCTCTCTCTTCTCATGAAATATTCTGTCATCATATGCCTCCCATCTCAACCTTTCACTGTTAATTCCTAGTTTCTCCAGTGGCAGAAAGCAGTTCTCGGACCACTGACACCTCAGTTGGGTGTCATCTGTCCTAGGTACTTCCTTCTACAGCATTTTGTGTTTATTACACTCATGACCCTCATTTCAATATGTGTTAATTCTCTGTTTATTTTACTGTCTGCCTAATTAGACTGAACATTCCACAAGAGAAGGGACTACTCTATACTAAGTGTGTAGCCTCATGCTTGCTATGTAATAAGGTTTTAGTGAGTACATGATGGATTGGCTTGTTGAATTAAAAACAGTCTCTAGGAATAAGATTTTTGTGCTTGCACAAACAACTGGTCAGGTCAGAGCAAAAATAAATATGAGCTATAATATGTCATTCTGGGTTGATCAATCATGGAAGCTTCTAAAACTTGTCAAGTCTTTCTGTGCATTTCCATTGTAAACTTTAACTGCCCCAGACAATGTTTGTCTTGCTTCCCTTTAAACCACTGGGGATGGGCATACCACACTCCTTTAGCAATGTTATTGCATTATTGTAAGAATACTTGATAGTAAGAAATTTGTAAGAATGAAGTTTAAAATATAAGATTTTAGTTAATTCTTCATATATTCCAGATACTTTTTTTCTTTAAGAGAGACAGTTAACTTTCAGCACAGCAATGCATTTGTTGTTATTAGAAAGGATCTATTCTTGTATAAAAAATGGATGTCATGGTACTGAAGCATATGTATTGGCATATGCATCCAACAATGTATTATTCTATGAGGAAATAACTCTAAGAAGCATTGCTAAGTTTCTTCATATATAAATTTTTGAAAGAAGAATTGAACTTTAAACTTTTATAGTCATTATTAATATTCTTTTTTTATATGCATCAATTGTACTCTTACAAATTGAGTTAAAGTTTCTAAGTTATTTGGATAAAGAGAGTTTTTAATTCACATATTTAGGATGACTTTCAGATGGCAAATCTGTTCTTACTACAAGTATGTTCTTTAATTATAAAGAACTGTAAATCTTATAAAGTCTTACTATGTGCTATAAGATGCTGACTTAAGTCTGTTTCATGAATTAACTCATATAATTCTCACAAGAACCCTATAAAGTAAGCATGTTGTTATACCTATTTTACAAATAAGGAAAATAAATCCCAGGGGGGCTCAAATAATTTATAAGTTAACATAGTAAGTAATGGATTTGAAATTTGTGCTTAGATAGATTACCTTTGAAGTTTAACCACCTAACCACTATGCTAGTAACATTATGAGGTTAAATATAAATATTTCTATTAATTGGCTAATGAGAGAAAATTTTCATTTTGACTTGGAACAATCATCTAAATATGACATACTAGTCTGTGAAATAGAACCCGGCAAATTCAGTATAAAAAGTCAGAGATTTCATGGGCTGGTTAACTAGGTTTATACTTTCAAGGGGGAAACCTACATATGAAGCTTGTGGACATTATAGATGGGACCAAATGGAGCACATCCGAACACATGTCTGCTCATCCATTAATCCACTAATTTAATAAGTATTTCTTAAATGCTTTATCACAGAATATAAGTTCCAACACTAAACACAATAAAATATTCAAAATATAAAACAGGACCTCTTTCCCATGGTTCCTATTTTTAAAATGGCATTTAAATATGAATGAATGTAAGTGCTTTAGGGTATTCTTAAAATTTTGTCTTAAGATTAGAATGATAATATAGACAACAAGGTTTAACAGATCTCAAAAGGTACAGCATAGAGTAATCATGCCACCAGAGTTAATTAAGTACAGCTTAACACGGGATTTTTAAGCTCACTAAATTTTGAGAACCATGAAGACATTACTCTTGAAAATTTTTTGTTGTTTTTATGTGTCATACAATAAGGTTCTTAACTATTTTTGTGGGGGCGGCCATCCCTTTGGCACTCTACTAAAGCCTACTTGTGGATACATATTACAAAAATACTCAGCAGAGATGTGTTACAGTCTGGTGAATGTTATGAGTTGAATTGTGTTCCCTCAAAATTCGTATTTTGAAGTCCTAACTTTCAGTACCTCACAGTGTGACCTTGTTTGGAAATAGGGTTGCTTTAGATGTCATTAGTTAAGATGCAGTCATACTAAAGTAGTGAGGACTTCCAGTCCAACCTGACTGGAGTCTTTATAAAAAGGGACACACACATAGGGAGAATACCATGTGAAGATTGGAGTTATGTTGCCACAAACTAAGGAACCATCTAGAGAGGCCTGGAACAGATCCTTCCCTAGTACTTCTGGAGACAGCATAGCTCCACTGATTCCTTGATCTCAGACTTCTAATTTCAAGAAAAGTGGGACACTAAATTTCTATTGTTTAAGCCAGTTAGTCTGGTATTTCGTTATGATATCTCTAGAGAACTAATACAGTGGGGGAGGAAGATAATCTTTTCCAAAATTCTTGATTAGGCTTGTAGATTATTATTGCATAAAAGCCACAGGTATATTAAGGTTTCATTGCCCAGAAATATTCTGAAAACAGGTGGATAATTGGGAAGTAAGTTAATGATTAGGGAAATAATATTGCTTATGATAAATGGGCTTTAGCATTAGAAAGACCTGGGTCCAAAATCCAACTCTGCTGTGTCATCTACAACACATTAATCTTGCTGAGCCTTGGCATTCTCATTGGTTGAATAATAATGATAGTAAATGTCTCCCTCATGTAGTTGAGAAGATGAAAAGAGGTAATATGTGAAAACAAAATACCTTATACTATGTACTATGGAAGTATTCAAGATATGAAAACTCTTGTTCATATCTATTATTATTTTTATTCTTCAATTAGTGAACCTATCATAATTCCTATGCAGAAAGAGAGCAAAATTAGTTTTATTATTGCTTTTTCCTCCTTTCTCCTAGGTATGAGAACCTTGCAACCTACTTGGTTTGATAGCTAGAAGAGAGTTATGGATCTATCTCTGAGCCATATCAGGCAACTTATTGGTAGATAAATTTGTAGCTTTGTAAATAAAGTAATTTAACTTTAAATAAATACTTTAGTTTTTCTCTAATCTAATGTAGCAGTGACTCATGTCAGAGAACAGGTTCACCAAATCAAACATTTCCAACCTAGAAGGGTCTCCTCATAAAACCTTTATCTTTGTGTCCAGGATATTTTAATTTATATGAGTATATGTAAACTAATACAGAACAACAGTTAACTCTAGCAGATTATTTTTTGATAATGAAGGTAATGCTTTCTTATTTTAGAAATTTAGATGATATAAAGAAGAAAATAAAAATCATTCTTCACCACAATATCCATAGATTAAAAAATTACTAACTTGATGTATGGCCATATATGTGTATGTGTGTTACATAATGTATATAACATATATACATATATGTACACATATGAATAAAAAATAATACATAAACATGGCTCAGTCTGTCCAAATGTTCAAATAATTTTTCCTAAAAACCTTTATATTTTAAACATCGATATGTTCATTATTTGTGAAGAATATGAAACAATAACTTCAAATATGTGCTCATATATTTATATACTTTATAATATAGTAACAACTCCCATATTTTATACATTTACTTTGTTTAAAGCATTAAAACATATGATGTGAATATTCTTAAATATAATTCTTTGCAAATGTTTCTGGCTATTTTTATGGAGTATGTCCTGAAAGTGTGAGTTATTTATAGACCACATGAACCTTACTTTCAGGTGACTGATATATAAAAAATAAAATCCAAAAAAATCTGACTTGGGATGCATTTTCACACAGAGACTACTTTGACTAAATTCAGTGAAAAATAAAGTTGTAATTAAATAGCCAATAGATTTGTGACATATGAAATCCAAATATCAGGCTTCTTGTTTTAGTGTTTCATAGATAAAGCCTCTGGTTACCTGGACCCCAACTGGTGTAGTAAACACCATTGTCTCATCATTGTTACCATCATTATTATAATAGCTAACATTTTTGAAATGCTGCAATATACCCTTTTTGCATTAAGTTTTTTTCAGTAGCACTGCATAGACAGTAATACCATGTTCTTTTTGGATAGGGAAAAGCAGTCTAAAAAACATTAAATATCCAACATCTCACAGTAAATGGCAGAACAAGTTGAAAGCCAAGCCCTGGGCTGTCTGACTTCAGAGCACAGGCTCTTATTATCCCCTAAGACTGCTCCAGACTTTTAGGGATTCCCAGGATTCTCAAACTTACAGCTTGGATCAACTGTAATCTCTCTTAATTAGGCACCTCTTCCACCCTCCTTTATGATTATTTCTCCTCAGAATTGAGTTTCAGCTTTCAAAGTGGTGCTGGCTTCCTGTTAAATACCTGAGCCCTGGTGGTTTGTTTCAGAGAATTGGAACGTCTATACACTCGAGAAGGGTAGACCATGGCACACCATTTCCCACACTCCTGATACTTTCTGGGAAAGACACTATGTTCTGGACCCTTTATAACATTAAGACTTATCCACAAATTATGTAGTTAAAATTTATTTTAAAATATTATTAATGATGCCTGGGTGAATATAGGTTTTTATTTTTGGTTTAGCATGGAGAACATATATGGTTGTTAAAATCTTGTAAATTTGACATCCAACTTTGGTGTAATTCCTGGGGAGCAATGTCAAAAGAAAACATTCAAAAGATCAGACATGTTGTACAAAAATAATCCCTTTATACTGACTAGAGGCAGACGAGGGGAAAAGACATACATTTAAAGAAAAGGATTTACATAATATTTTGAATGTTTAATAATATTATGAGAGATATGGATACGTCTAAACAATACTAAAATCACAATAAAATTATTTAATTTGATTTAAAAATTTAAGTTAAGAGTTTGGTAACTAGCTTTTCTTTCAAGTATTTATTTCAGTATTGTTAGATAGATTTATGTAAGTTCAGTTCCTGAAAAATATATTTTATCCTAGACTTAGAAAATAGGCTGAACAGGATAGAGTGCAAAAGTAAGTCTTTAACAATTAGAAGCTACCACTCCTAATAAAGTTTATGTTCTTGTCAATGCATTAGCCTGCTTTTCTAAGTTTATTAGACTTAAAATGTAAGATTTAAGCTGTATTTAGAGGGTTGTTTGTATCTGTATCTCAAGAAAATAAAAATAGATGGATTTCAAGCGTTCCCATTAATGTATTTATTACAATTTAAAGGTAAAGGAGGGAGAGAAAAACAAGGAGAGAGAGAGAGACAGAGAGAGACAGAGAGAGAGGGACAGAGAGAGAGAATGAATAAATGAATATGAATGAATTACATCTTTTCTATTTGGATCTTGTTTGTGAGAATGTTTGCAAACCAGAAAGATAATCCTTGGCTAAACTTGGGTTGTTCCCATTGTATAATCAAAAAAATTCAAATCTGCTTGTGTCATGGGATAGGGGAGTGATGTTTGTCTTTGCTAAATCTAAGATTCTTTATAACACCCAGCTTTCTATGTTAAAGATGGGGTTTGGAGCCAGAGAAGAGTGGTTAGACCAGCGGTTTTCAACCTGTGGGTCGTGACCCCTTTGGGGGTCAAATGACCTTCTCACAGGGGTTGCCTAAGACCATCGGAAAACACAAATCAGATATTTACATGACGATTCATAACAGTAGCAACATGACAGTTATGAAGTAGCAGCGAAAACAATTTTATGGGGGTCACCACAACGTGAGGAACTGTATTAAAGGGTCACAGCAGTAGGAAGGCTGAGAACCACTGGTTAGACCATCAAGAACAAAAGAGAAGGAGGGGCATTCATTCCAATGCCTGGCACAGAAGTTGGCACCCAGTAACTGCTGTCTTCATCTTTCCCCTTAAGTACTAAGAGAGGAGGGGGAAAGTTTGGAAGAAGTGAATGCCTTAGGATGAAGAGCAGAATTACAGCTGACAAAATAAATGGAATATGCTTTTTTGCTTCTGTCCCACTCAAAAGCCAACTAACAACAATTTACATAAAAAAGGGACTGATATCTGACATTCTTTGGTTAAGTAAACAAATTATTACTATGTGTAGGTGTCTCTCAGACTTTGCAAAAATTATATATGAAAATGCACATTCTAATAAATTATCTTATTCTTACATGCTGACCAGAACTCCTATAGTGGTAGGCTCAAGATGGTACAGGGAGTAATATTCCAAGGGTCTGTCATATTTTTAAATATTTTGTGAATAAAGCACTAATGGATCTTTATTTTAGACTGTCTCTTTAGAGATGTTCAAGTAGTGAACATATTGAAAAACAGACAGTCTCCTGCTTACTGCACACTATAAAAGATTCACTTTCTCTAATTTCAGAGTTTCTCTCTTGTAATGCAACTCACTATGTGTGGAGGCATTCTTCTGAGTCTTATGTGTATTACCTTCATTGGGACTTGTAGGGTGAAAGGGAATTGCTGCAAATATAATGATGGTTGTGTTGTTTTCAGAGCCACAAATAATACAAGTCCTTTGTTTCTGACCCAGGGGTCTTATGTGTTCTGCCAATATCAGTGAAACTTGCAGGCTAACCTGTTAGTTTGCGAGTACGGTGAACTCTGACCCTTTACAGTTATTACAGATAGGTTTTCAATAAATACCTATTGAGTAACTGAACAGTTTTCTTGCTAAAATAACAATAGAACTTGCTTTATCTGAGGTTGAATTACAATTTTAAAAATGTATCTATGAAATAAATCAAGGTGTATCTATATTAATTGGATTCAGAATTATTCCTCAGAATTGAAAAGGAAAAATCATTCTGCCAACTTGTTAAAATGGTAAGGAAGACTTTAATTAAGATTCTGGTATTAGTATTATCGTTATAGGTAAAAGAGATTGGGCTCAACTCCCAATACAGTCATGAGAGCTGGGCATTATAGTCAATGAGCAGAGTGTGTGTGTGTGTGTGTGGGGGAGGGTCAGTGAATGAAAAATTACTAAGATGGGATGTCAAAGATAGGAGAATACTTGCTAAACTGACTTAATATGATTCTTGCTGAAGACAGGTCAAGGGTAAAAGAGGAGAAATTTGATCAGATATCAAGGATAGAGGAATTCTCATTAAACTGATGTAGCAGGAATCTTACTAAGACTGAGGTAGGCAGGTCAAAGATGGGATTGGGGCCAAGGTTGAGGTCAAGTTGAAAAGAGAGTTTAGAGGAGCCTAACTAAAGTTGGTCAAGGAGATTTTCCAAATGTGGAAAACTGTTGTTTGCGTGGATGGGAGGCAGGCACAGGGCAGTGGGCACTGCATCATCCTCTATAGAAAAATATATCTGTATTACTTAATATTTGTTTGTTATGTACAGTTTCTGCTGACTTTATAGAAAGTAAATGTTTATCACAATTGCAGCTCAGATGATGCTTCAACTATGAAAGTTTTCTAGATTAACTAAGTCAGAAATATTTATTGCTTTTAGGAATACCTGCAGCATTCTGTTTGTAAATCTAAAGTTTGGAAACTCATCACTTGTTGTCATGTATTACAGCTTGCAATATGTGATCCTAATTTGTATTATGTAAAGCTTCCTCATCCTCCTGAGATTCAAAATTTATTGCAATTTTAGTCATTGTCTCAATCATATTATAATCCTAGCAACAGCCAGCAATACTTTACACAATTCCCTAGTCAAAGCAAGAATAAAACCTTCCATTCTCTCTTTCTGCAAATTTATGTATGTATATATGCATGTGTATGTGTGTGTGTAACACATAACACCATCAACAATTTACATAAAAATACAAGAGGGGACCCCAAAAAACAGAATTTATTTATGAAACATTGTGTATTTATTCTTACATGTTTAAACTTCAGTAACCTTCAAACTACTCTTTGTTTGATGCAATACACCTATTGACCCTTTTCCACTCCTCAAAACAATTTTGAACTCATTGATTTTGATGCCTTATAGTGCTTCTGCCATTTTATGTCTCTCTTCTTCCACATCGGCAAAACTGTTCCCTTTGAGGACTTTTTTCATCTGAGGAAACAAACAAAACAAAACCAAGTTGCTCAGAGTAAGATCCAGTGAATAGGGTGAGGGTAGCATGGGGTTCATGCCAGTTTTGGTCAAAAACTGATAAACAGTACAGAGTGGGCAGGTGCATTTTCATGCTGCATATTGTTCCTGTAAATGACCCATCATGAAATAGGCAAATGTGTTGAAAGAATCTCCAAGAAACATTTACTGAAGCTAAACACAATATCTCACCACAATACCAGATGGTACGCTGGTGCAGATGGGTTCCTAGAATACACATCTACTGAGGGAAGCCCGTACTACAAGGGGCCTACCCTTTAGAAGATAATTCTGTTTTTTTGAGGGAAGTCCCTCTCATATACAAACACGTTTAAACATGCTTTTCAATGCACCTCTTATGGGAAAACTAGAATGGATGATGGCAATAAACATGTTTAATGTATCACTTGGCAAAAACTAGAATGAGGTTACAAAATTCTAAATGGCATAATTTGAGTTACAAAGTTTGCTTTTTGAGTTAACAGCTAATAGGTGAACTTTGGAAGTGTCTTTGATATTTCCAAAGCAGCTGAGTGTGGTGTTATGTGAATTAACCACAAAGGGAGTTTGATTTCAGTTTTTACTATTTTAGCTTTGTTTAAAGTGTATGTTTGTTTTTCTTGAACCACAGTCTGTCAGGATTGATTTCTATTAAGTGCCTTGAAGACAGGGGACATGTTATTTTTTTACACCAGTATAACTTAAGATGCACATCAAGTCACTTCCCAATAAGTATTGGTTAATAAAAATGAAGGTCTTGGATTTCTTTTATGAATTGTGAATGATACTTTTTGTCTCATTGTAAAAGAAATACATATTCATTGTACAAAAGTTTAAGAGTAAATATAGAATATATACACAAAGGAATAAAAAGCATTCACAATTTCAATATCAAGATAACTGCTTTTAACATGTAAATATACATGTAACTCTCATTGCTGCATATATTTTAAAAATGAAATCATTATGTAAGCAGTTTTGTAATACACTTTGCATTTAGTTAACAGTATGTTGTAAATACTTTCCTATGATATTAAATATTTATTAGTTTATCAGCTATGCAGTAATAGTTTACTTTAAGGATCTAGTATAATTCTTTAATCAATTATCTACTTAGAAAATTTAACATATTTATAATCTGTTTTTTGATACAGTACTGTTTTATAGAATATTATAACTGAAAAAATTTGTATATCCTTTGTTATTATCTTAATATAACCCTAGTAATGTAATTTTTGTATCAAATATATGCATATCTAAAAAAGATACTAATTTAAACTACTACTAGCTGACATAACCTCTGATAACTGAGAAATTCTCAAAATTTAAAATATATGGTATGAGCAATGATGAAAAATAACATAGAACTATCATATTAGATTCACGTGCCTACTCCTTGTCCACCTTTACAGCACATATATATTTAGCTATCTTGATTTGTCCACAAAAATATACAACTGCCTAAGCTTACTCAAAAAAGAAAGATAATCTGAAGCCCTATTACAGGAATTGAATTTGTAGTTAAAAAACAGCTCACAAAGAAAACTCCAGAACCAGATGGTTTCACTGGTGAATTCTACCAAACAGTTAAGAAAGAAATACTACTAATTCTACTTGAACTCTTATAGAAAACTGAGAAAAGGAAATTACTTAAGAGGAAACTGATTTTTAACAAAAGTGCAAAGGTAATTCAGTAGGAATATTGAGTATTTTCAATATAGTGCTGGAAAATTGTAAATCTGACTGCAAAAAAAATGTTAAGTGTAAACCTAAAACTACACAATTCCTAAAAAACCCACAAGAATAAACTGATGTCACCTTGGATTAGGAAAAGGAAAATTATGGTCCATAAAATAACAAACTGATATGTTGCAGTTCATAAAATTTAAACTTCTCTTTGAACTGCATGGTTAAAGGAAATAAAAATGAGACTGGGGAGTTCCCTGGTGGTGTAGTGGCTAGGTTTCAGCGTTGTCAATGCTGTGGCCTGGGTTCGATTCCCAGCCAGGGAACTGCCCACATAAAAAATAATAATAAATTATATATTAAATAAATAAATAAATAAATAAATAAATAAAATTTGATCAGAGTCATAGGACCCTCAGTTTCCTATGTGGAGGATTTAAAAAAAAAATGAGACTGGGAGAAAATATTTGCAATATCCATATATCTGATAAAGAATTTGTATGCAGAATATATAAAGAACTCTCAATACTCAATAATAAAACAATATAAAATGGGCAAAGATGAACATAAACTTTGCATAAAAAGTAATACAGTGGCCATTAGATATATGAAAAGATGGTCAACATCTTTTCATTAGTCACTAGCTAAATGCAAATTGAACCACAATGAGATACCATTACACACTTATTAAATGGCTGAAATTAAAAAGATTGATTATACCAAGTATTAGTGAAGATATAGCAGAACTTTGACACACAGCTAGTAGATATGTGAAATGGTGCAACCAATTTAGAAAAGTTTGACAATTAATCTTAAGAGTTTAAAAATATACCTACATACAATTCGATCATTCTCTTCCAACTTTTCGTACCCCCAAGCAGAAACTACACATCATACAAATACCTGTACACAAATATTTGGAGCAACTTTATTTGTAATAGTGAAAAACTAGAAACAATGCAAATATCCACTATAATTTCATTTATATAAAATTCGAAAAAAATGTAAACCAATTTATTGTGGTGAAAATCAAATCAATGTTTTCTTGGGGAAGGGAGGAGGCAGGAATGGGGGAGGGGTTATACAAGAATATTGGGAAACTTTGAGGGTGAAGGATATATTCATTATCTTGGTTATGGCAATAGTTTTATGGAGATATATATATGTCAAAACCTTTTAGATGGTACAACTTAAGTATGTGCCAATTTTTTTCAATGTGTCCGTTACACTTTAGTACAAAATGCTAAAAAACAATATGACCTTTAATTTTGAGTATTTCCTCTGGGGATTTATTGTAATTAATAGTCATTACCATTTGTATGTGATCTTATGCTGAGTGAATTGTCTAAGGTGCTATTATTTTAACTTAAATCCTTTTCTAACAAGTAGCACTGAACTAAAATCTCTCTAAAACAAAAGTAATTGAAGACAGCTGGCAATGTGTACATGTCTGGGACAAGTGTTTGCAAATCATTAAGATTACATGTATTGGATAGTTATGCCTGGAATATTCTTGTACTTGGTAAAACTGTACTATGTGGGAGAGGGCAACATTGCTCAAAGTCCTGAGACACCAGCTCAGGATTTTCTCTCCCACTCTACCCAGATGGCTGAGTAAAATGTGTGTTTTTTTTGTTTTGTTTTGTTTTTTTTGTCATATCAATGCTATTTGAATCAAATGCTGGCATACACTTATACAGAGTGTGAATCTTCTTTTGAGAAACTGGTTTATCAGATTCTGTGAGATTGATGATTGCTCACTATTTGTTAGGCATATATGGAAATAAAAATCTTTAGATTTGCACATTGTAGAAATATTTGAGGAATACTTTTCGGAGCATGTTATTATTCTTGTCTAGGCAACCTACTGATGATAACAATAGTACTTCTGTGTGAGGAGGAGACTGAAAAGACAATACAGAACTAGCTGTCACCTCTATACTGTGTACACTTGACATCTGTCATTGGCTTCATTGTGGTAGCTGCAATATGAGTATCTTGTTACAGTTTATCCTGAAGTGTGGCTAAGAAATTTTCTTTACAGGTGGTTGTCATCTTGATTTATCTGTCATTGTTTTCCACAATTGTGCTAAGTTGCAATCAGTGGCTCATAGAAAATCTTTCTTCAACTTTTCTTGTTTGTGATTACCTCACTTTAGTTCACTTACACAATACCTCTTAGACTATTCTGCTTTTGAACTTCTTAATCACATCTTAAGGTATCTGCACTCTTCACTACTAGAATGGGCTATTTTCTAGAAACTCATTACAGATCATCTTATCTTTCCATAGAAAGTTGTATCAAGAAAATGCTCAAGAACCTGAAAATGTTGTCTGTGGTAGGTCTAGGTCTCACAACTAGATAAGAAGGTGAATGATGCTGGTGATTCACAACTAAATAAATTCTGAAGCTTTTAATTGGAGCTGTAACATTAGAATTTCAAAGTAGATGCCAGCTTTATGATTTCAGTCTGAGCCCACATCCATATTTAATTTCATTTATTCAACAAATATTTCTTGATTACTTTTTTGGGTCAGTTTCTAGGACAAGGGTGTCCAATCTTTTGGTTTCCCAGGACCACATTGAAAGAAGAATCATCATCTTGGGTCACACATAAAATAAACTAATACTAACGATAACTGATGAGCTTAAAAAAAAAAAGGTCCATGCATAGTTTTCATAATGCTTTAAGAAAGTTTACAAATTTGTGTTGGGCTGCATTCAAAGCCATCCTGGGCCACATGTGGCCCATAGGTGATGGGTTGGATAGACTTGTTCTAGGGCTTTAGTGGAAAATAAGACAAAAATTTATCATATGGTTATCATCTAGTAGTTTTAGTCTGTACAATATAGGTTGTGAGCTGCACAGTATTCCTCCAAAGATACATATTTGAATGTTAATCCCCAGTACTTCAGAATGTGATCTCATTTGGAAATAAGCTCATTGCAAAAGGAAATAGTTGAAATAGGGTCACATTGGATGAGGGTGGGCCTGTAATCCAATGTAACTGTTGTTCTTATAAAAAGAAGACCATGGGAACACAAAGAGACATAAGGAGAATGCCAGTTGTGACAAAGGCAGAAATTAGGGTTATGCGGCTGCTAGGAAAGGAACACCGAGGAGTGCCAGCAAATCACTGGAATCTGAGAAGAGTCCAGGCAGTCTGACTCCACAGGTATCAGAGGGACCATGACCCCATTGACAGCTTGATTTCAGACTTGTAGCTTCCAGATCTGTGAAAGAATAACTTTTTATTAAGCCACCCAGTTTGTGGTACTTTGTTATGGCAGCCCTAGGAAACTGATACAATAAGTCAGTGGTTCCCAACCTTTTCCCACTTGTGTACCCCTTTTAAACCCATTTCTATAAATTGTACCCCTTGTTTTTAAAACAGCTGTTTTTAAATACTGACATTTTGTTCAGGGCCTATCTTAATGTAAAATAGTGGAAATGAGGTAGTGAGTTAGGAAAGAAAAATTACTACACTGAAAGTACAAACCACTGGTTTAATTTTACAATGTTAATAACACCATTGAATATTGATAATGATCAAATATTTAACAAACTTAAGTTATTATTAATAATCATATTTGTGTTATCTGAAAAGTCTATAATTGTTATGCAGATCATTAGCTGATTGAAACACTGTTTGTGAGATTGTTAAGCTTGCTTTGATGCACCTAGTTTCTTGAAATCAGGTTCAAAAGATGCAGTCTTTTGTGATACAGTCTTAAATCCAGACTTGCATTAAGCTTATTGCAGTACTTATTTTTTATGAGGGTGTAAGAAGTAAAACCTCTCTCCTCTAGTTCAGTAACAGTAAATGGCAAGAGGTATTTGAGCGCTTTCTCACTGAGCTGTTCATATTCCTCATTGATATCTACCCAGAAAGTAATAAGAAGCTTTCTTTTAAAATCAGAATATAAAGAAGAATGGCTTGAAAGTTTGATTAACTGCTCTTTTTCATTGATTGATAGTTTAGCTTCTTTGAAGTATTCTTCATTGAAGGGATCTGCAATCCAGTTGTTTTCTTTTCCACGTTGAGGGAAGTACTTCTAAAAGGACACTTTAAGACCTTCCAAGTGACTTAGTTTTCTCTTTCACATTTTTGGATAGGTACAAGTCATTCTCAAATAAGAACTTGAACAGTTTCAAAAACTTCAGGCTGACCTCTTTTAATACACACTTTCTAGAAGTCCAGTTTTTAAATTATTGACTCAATTTTGTTGGTTACTTTGAATATAGTGAATGAGCTGTTTTGAAGTCCCAAGTTGAGCTTGTTTATTTCTAGAACAATATAAATATGCAAGACTTTGACGCCAATCACTGTCTTGAAATTTGGAGCAAGAGGAAAATGAAGGTCTTCAAAAAATACCTGGACTTCATGTCTAAGTTCAAACTTCCCTGTAAGTAAATACTTTGCCATAAGATAGCCACCTTACCTCCATGTACAGAAGTAATGTCCTATGAATGCTGTTCATTTCTTCACACAGCACTTTAAACAATCTGCATTTTTGTGGTTGTGACTTAATAAAATTTACAACTTTTACATCCTCATCAAAAACATCTTTCAGTTCACTAGGAAGAAGCTTGGATGCAAGACTTTGTCTATGAATGCAGCAGTGACTCCATGGTACATGGGGAGCTACTTCTTTAATTTGGCCATGTAGGCCTATGAAACAACCTGACACAGGCTTGCCTCTGTCACTGCATACACCACAATAATTTGACCAACTAATGTCCTTTACAATAAAATAGCCATTGATAGCATTAAAAACATCTTCACCTGTGGTATGCTCTGTCAATGGGTAACAAGGCAACAGGTTTTCCTCGATTTCATTTCCTACCAAGTACTTTGCAATGATGAGCAAAATAGATACATCAGCAACATTTACATTTTCATCAACCTAGATGAAAAAGAATACTTTTTCTAATTCTATCTACTACTACAGCTTCAACATCATGAAATATTTCCTGAATTTGTCGAGACATTGTATTGTTGGAAAAAGAGATAGTGTTAACTTTATGGGCATGTTATTTCCCAAACATACAAAACATGGTATATTTAATACAAAGAGAAATTAAATTTTCAGCTATGGTGTGGTTTTTACCATATTTAGCTATGTGATAAACAATATAGTGTGAAGCCTCAACTGTATTCTCATTGTCTCTCTTTCCTGATGTCACATATGAAGTAACAGTTGGATGCTTTTCTAAACACAAAAAATAATGTGTTTGTTTGTTTGTTTTTTTACATAGGATGTTTAGTTTCTAAATGTCACATGAATAGAGAGGGTTTCATGCAGCTATTGGATAATATTTCTCCACACACAACACTCAGAGGCTTAGGATAGTCACCATCCCCTACAAATGAAAACCCACATTTAATATACTCCTCAGAGTATTTCCTTTTCTTCTGTGTAGTATCTGAGGCACATATCTTTGTATTTTCTCCCGCTGTGGGTGTAATTGTAGCTGCAGACACGTGCTGAGAAGTACTTGGTGACGGGTTATAATACAGATCAAGTTTTGGTTTTTCTAACCGTTCCTGTTTTCAACCCCTGATCCATAACTGACACACTTAAAAATCACTGATGATAATAACTGAAACAGTGTTAAACATTAAATAAAAAACTACTTGAAAAGAATCACGATTAAAGACAACACACTTACTTCTACTCAGTCAATAACTAAACTGGTCAGTCTGACTGTGGATATACTTGTATGTTTGAAGAAGTTCTAGAAATGTCGCAAGTGGATTGTTCTGAAACTGTGAGTAATGATTGGCACAAGAGTGGTTTGGGGGAAGGGCTCATAGCCACGCCCTCACCAATCATCATTCACTAACATGATCTAATTTGGAAGTGTCTCCATGAATGGTGATTCAAACCTAACATTTATTTTCCATAAGTAACATTTAGCATTTTTTTACATTACTGTTTTTTTTTCACCTTTACTGATTATTTTTTGTGTACCCCTGATTGGCCCAGGATGTACCCCCATGGGGGTGTGTACCCTACTTGGGAACCAATGCAATAATGGTTCAACATTTTTATTGGATGAAGGTTTTGCCTCTTTGGAGGAAACTGTTTCTCTGCAGTTGGCAGTTTCCTTCGGTCACTTACTTTTTTGAGAATTTGATAAAAAGACATGTGTAACTCGCCAGAAGAAAAACGCAATGATGAAATCCTAAATTCTTGAACTTGGAAAGGATCTTCCAAGGTTTCCGATGGAAGCTTTCTGTAAATGCAGGGCTTCCCTCCATAACAGAAGCTACATCATGCTCCCTAACAGAGTGCTAGAAAAATCAGTGTTGCTACCTTACTGGGTTGTACAGTCCACTTTCAAGCTTTTTTTCTTAATTTATATTTTTAAATCGTGGTTAATCCATATAACATAAAACGTACTATTTTAACCATTTTACGTGTACAGTAAGTAGCCTTAAGCATATGGGCATTGTTGTGGAACTAATTTCAAAAAAAGCTTGCAAGAACTCTTTTTCATTATGCAAAACAGCAACTTTGTACCCATAAAAGTCCCCATTTCCTATTTGAAAACTCCACTAGAAAGTTTTTTTCTTTTTCCTAGTGATTCAAGGAGATAGACTTGTCCCCTTAGCGACAGACCTAAACTCCTTCTACTTTTTCTCTTTATGACTGTTGGCATAGCGCCTTTTCCGTGTAAGTTACTGTTGTTGTTATTTGTCTTCCAGGAACTCACAGTCTGTAAAGTGTCCACATTTAACCAGGCTGCAAAGCCTTCTGACCTTTGTCTAATAGTCCTTGGAATTTATTTTCTTTATTTTCTTTCTTTTTTCCTTTTTTCTTTGGTCCATTTCCACAATGATTGCTCTGGTCTAATTGACTCCCTACTCTTCGTGTCCATTGATTTCTATGAATCTCTTTCAACCTTTCAAGTTTATCATCTAGCTTAATATAGTCACCAGGATAGAATTTTAAACATATTTTATATCACATTCCTTCTTTAGGACTTGTATATTCGTCCTCCATGGTCTATGTTTAGTGAGTCTGATTTCTCAGGCCACTGTTCAAGGTCCCTTACTAATGCCTTAACTATTTCTGTCTAAATGGTGTTTGGGCTCATTGGGACAGCTCTCCTGCTGCCTGCTGCAATCCCCACATTCTTAGGCCACAGCGTGTCCCCCAATACCAGCTTTCGAACAGGCAGAACGATGATTGAATTTGCTCACTTTCAGGTAGGTGACCTTGGCCCATATGTTTTAGTTTCCTGGAACTTAGTTTTTTCTCATCTATAAAGTGGAGATAATAGTAACAGAATCTATCTTAGTATAATTTTAGTAGAATTAAATGAGAAAAGGCAAGAGAAATGCTCGGTGAAACATTTCATAGTAAAAATTTAATACATTGTATTTTTATTCATGTTATTATTATAATTGGTACATTTGACAAGATGACCATTTTGTATATATAAACCTTATTTCTCTGGTTAAAATTTAAGAGTTTTAGAGGCAAGAACCAGTTTTAACCTTCTTTTGAACTCTCCATAGGCATTGGTACAAGGCTGTCCACATAGCATTAAATTAAATTCTATATTTAATAAATAAATGAAGATAGTTCTTAAAATAAGGAGGGTTAGACCAAGAGATTAAGTGAAGGCTGGCAGATGCCATATTTCACATGTCATTCTCTTTTATCCTTACTGAGATGAATACAGATCTGTATTACAAAGAGGAACATTTTATGCCTCATTAGGCCACTGTAGCGACACAGAAGTTGATTTGACAACAATATGGTTGGGGCATCTGTGCAGCTGATGATGAATATGTGGATTTTCCCATATGTCTTTCTTTGGTCAGATGTGTAAATAAAATTCTTTATTAAGGTGTAGTTTTTGAAAAGTTAACTTTCTAGAATCACTGTTATGTATGCTGTGGAAAGTGGCATGAACTTTTCCTCTGGAGCAAGAGGTGGTGATGTTCTCCAAGTATGTGTTTCACAATGTATTGATTGTTTCATCTTACTATGTTGTCACAAAAAGTTCTACATTAGCCACAATCTATACCATAATTTAATGTTTATGCAATATCATTTCAAATGTAATTATAATTCAAAACAAATTTTGCTTTGATGCAGAAACCAAAACAGCATGATAAATATTTACCTATGGAGAGTACAAGGTCTTTATTAATGACTATTAATACTTCTTTTGAATTTTCTTAATATTTAGCATGCCATCAGTTTATTATGCTAAATATTAAGAAGATACTTAATATTCTTAATTTAATATGTGAATTGAAGTTCACAGATATAATGAACTTGGTTTTATATTACTTAGGTTCTGTTTGCTGTACACAGTTACTTTCATTGCTTATGACAAAACATATATGTAAAATATGTATGAATGGTTATATACCTATTTTTTTCTGAACAATTAGAGAGTAAGTTGAAGACACAATGTGTCTTACCCTTAAATGATTTAGTATGGATTTCCTAAAAATAAAGACAATCTTTTACATAATCGCAGTTACAATTATCAATTAGAAAATAAACTACATTCTAATTTAGAAACTATATTCACATTTTGCCAATATTCCACTTAGGTCCTTTATAGCAAACAACAAAACAAAACACAATTTTTTTCTAGTCCAGGATCAAATGTGGTATTTAGTTCTCATGTTTCTTAGGTGGATTTTAGACATTTTCTCACTCTTTGGATATATTTCAGGACCTTGATATTTTTCAGGAGTACAAGTCAATATAAGATCTTTCAGTTTGGATTTTTGTGATGTTTCCTCATGATTAGATGCAGTTTATTTCTTTGGGGTAAGAGTATCAATGTGTGTGTGTGTGTGTGTGTGTGTGTGCTTCTTGATGCATCATATTAGGAGATACGTGGATATGTATGTTTGTCCTATTACTGGTGATATTAACTTTAATTACTTAGTTAAGATAGCGTCATCAGGTTTTTCCACTTTAAAATTATTCTTTTGCTCTCTATAATTGTAAATATGGGAGATATTTTGAGATTATGTAAGCATACTGTTTCTCATCACAGTTTACCTACTAGTTTTAGCATCCATTAATGATTCTGCCTAAAATAGTCATTACTGGCAATTACCAAATGGTGTTAAATTCTTCCCAATATTGCTCTGTCAAAAACAGTAAAAATATTCTTAAAAATAGTGGGAAATATCAACAGAATACAAGAGCCAGCGTAAAAGGGCCTTTACTGGTCAGTTTGGGACACTTTTATAACAATAAGTGACTATAACCCATAGAAGGGAAAAGACATCCTTAGTCTAGATTGATATAAATAGGTAATAGATGATAGATGATAGATAGAGAGATAGATAGATAAAATTCTTCCTTAGAGTAGGAGGCAATTCTATTCCAGGCATTTAACAAAATGAATATTAAAAATCTTGAATGAATTTAGTGAGAACAAGTAATAACACACTACCATATCAATTTTTATTAATCAACTCTAAATAGTAAGATTTGTCATATCAAGTGCTGATAAGAGAAGGGATAAAATTAGGACTCCTATAACAGTATTTATTTGTGTGTACATTGGTAAAATCTTTCTGGACAGCCATTTCACAGTATATATCAAAATTTCATTTAAATAATAAAACAGACAACTGAATGAATGTAAATGTATATTTTTATTACAGCATCAGTAATGACAGAAAAAATTTTTAGCCAATGCAATTAGAATGTTAGGCAGCAAAAATGATGATACTTTATCTCTACTGATTTGGAAATATTTAACATATTGCTATGTAAATAATTTAGATTTTAAAATATGTAAGTGTGATTATTTTATTGTTTGAATGCATATATATATATATATGCAACTATATGCATACATTCATAAATTCACACATACACAGAGACACACACGCACTATCCTAGTCTAATCATCTGTGAATTGGGGATAAGAATAGGAACTGTCTCACAGCTCATAGAACTGTTAAGAAGATAAGTGAATTATTTCAATCTAAGCATAGTGTCTGACACATAAAATTTAACTATTATTTTAAAAATATTGATTATTTTTATATTAATTATTTAAATACTGTTATTTTAATTAATTCTGTTTTTAAATATTGGTTATTGTTCTTTGACTAATTTTTTATTATGGTTCTTATTTTTTTAAACTAGAACATAGTTTGGGACATTGCAGTATAACTTGTCTCTTTCTGTTTAACAACAAACCCCTATTAACCATCATAGACTAAATGTAAAATTGACCTTTTAAAAGGTAATGGAAAGAGAAGTCACATTAGGTGGTGAACTTATTATACATCAAGTTGACAATGCACTGTAGAACTGTATGCCTGAAACCTATGTAATCCTTGCTAACAGATGTCACCCCAATAAGTCTAACAATAAAAATGAATTAAAATAAATAAATAAAAAAATTTTTAAGAACAAACTGAGAAATAAAAATTGAGTTCCTATTTTTGTTTCAAAAAACATTCTTAATATTGAGCATCTACCCTTTCTAAGGAAAAAACAGGCAGAGAAATATAGAAATAAGTTATCATAAAAGTTGTGTAATGAATGCCTTGGTCATCTAGTCCAAGAACTATTAATATTTAATATTTATATACATCAAAGCTTCCTGAAAGAACAACTTATGAATGTTTTATTTAATAACACATGCCCTTAAAAACTGCATCAAAATACAATAATCATGCTGTTATTATTCCTGTCTGACTTGTTTCAACATTCTTGTGGTTGTGATTTAACATTCTTGTGATTGCCACAAATCAACAGCAATTATATCAGTAAAATTCTATAGACACAGCACAAATCAAAGAAAGTATTTGATTTGTCCTAAAACTTAATTAGAAAAGTGTATCATGTAACCTTTGTGTTGGGGAGTGTTGAATGTTTTTCTTAACAAATGTTCTCAGGCAAGAAATAATTATCATAAAATGTGAGAAAGATACACTAGGGTACATAGCAATGAGTTATCAGCTAATAGGGTAGCTCACTGTTTGATATTATGCAAATTTTTATCGTTATGAAAATTCAATTTACACCTTTGATTTCTCTGTGCTTTCTCTTAACTCAGTTTAGCTGGTAAGTTACCTTTCATCACAATAATTGTAACTGATTTATTCCTCTTTTCTAGACGGACAAAACAGTCATGAAGATATCTGCCATTAAATGTTCTGGAGAACACAGTGCAATTCAAGCTTTCCTTAGTACTCAAATGTAATTAAATTTTGCTTGCAATTGCAGTCACAGTAATTTGCAGGCACTCAGCTTGATAGTCAAAGTACATGCATTCTAAGAAGCAGTAGCAACTGCTCAAACATTCTAATTACTCATTCTAATTGTCTGACCATTCTTTAAATTTAATAGCACATGTAAATTATCACCTTATTCTTTGGCCAAACTATAAAACCAAGAACTAGTAGATCTGTTAATAAGATTTTAATTTAGGATCGGGGCCAGATACTTAATAGGGTGATTCCCTGGATTGAGCTATAATTTTAATGACTCATTTCATTTTCATTCATTTTCTGACAATGAGCTAATGAGTAATATTATTTTTATACCTTCCTCAACTTCCCTACTGAGATGCCTCAATTCTTAAATTACAACTAAGGTGCCAAAACTCGATGACTTAGTAAAATAATATAAAAGGTTTTGAATATCATCATATAATATAGAAAATACAGTGGATAAGATGAACCTTGAAAATCTTTGATGTTGGCAAACCTCAAGGTCATAGGCTATGGTCACTTGTCAACTGAAACCCTGGATTAAAGAGTAGTGTTACACTATTCTAGTCATCCCAGTGACCCCATACCTAAGCACATGTTCTATTGGAAATACCATTCTGAATCCAGTTTGGTCTCACAGATCAGATAACTTTATACATATCCAAAAGTTGTCAATCCATTCTTTGGGGAACAAAAAATAAAAGCAGATGACTTCCATTGAACAATTGTTTACTTAAAGGTTATAGCTAAGTCAATTTTAAGACTGTGGAAAATATAATCAAATAATACTTTGCATCTCCAAGGAGTCTTCAATCTAGCAGGTGTTTGACCTATACAGAAAATATGCATGATACAAGGCAAAGGGGATATATTCTATAAGAAGAGCAGGAAGTAGAATGAGAAGTCAGAGAAGGAAGGTATGAAGAACATTAATACTGGAGTTTCTGATATGATTAGTCCAATGTAAAGAATACTGGCCTTCTAAAGCTATGACCTTGATAGTTCTACGTAAGTGATACTTATAAAGCCTATATAAGATTAAGACGAAAAGGCAGAAATCTCATCCTATGTACATTGTACCTCATGCTTCACTGAATTTTTTCATGAAAAAGTAATATTCAAAATCATGAACTATTAGGCTATTAGAAGATTTATAAAAGCTTAACAAACTTCACTTAGTAATGGTAAATATTTGTGCAATCATTTCAGTACTTTCTACATTATTCACAGACGTATACACCATTCAAAAGAATCCAGATATCTGATAATTTTAGACTGAAAGATATGTTTGGGGATATTACTTGTAATTTAAGCCTCTTAACTTACAAAGATGGAAGCAGTTGCTCAAAGAGTTTAAGTGACTCTCTGACTGTCACATGTAGCTAAAATATGCAGTGTTAACAATTGGCTTTGTGTGTGTGTGTGTGTGTGTGTGTACAAAGACTTTTATCTTTTGCTGATTATTGTTTCTGATAATTTAATACCAATTTTGCCTCAAATCAAGTCCAGCTAGTAATGATTTTAAAATGCATCTTTATGTACTTGAACATTTTAGGTTGAGAACATTTTAAATATTTTTGTTTAGAGCTTTTTAAAAGATTTGTGGTTCTTGCTTCAAGGACTTTATTCCATAGGAGCACTCTATAATTTAGCTTCCAAAGACGTAAGGACATACACAGTGAATGTTCACTCCCCTTCAATCCCAAAGTAGAAACGTTATAGGAACATTTGGAAGCTCTTTGGAATGTGGATCTGTTGTATAACTGACCATCAGTTCTGAATTTTAACATTTTCAACAATCCAGGCAACACCGAGTAGATTTCTATAAATTGCCCCACTTCAAAGGCATTCTTCATGAAAATAATTCCAGAAATTGACAGTTTATAATAGCTTTCAAGGCAAAATAAGTTGTCAAAAGGAGAGAATTTTTCTTCTTCAAATTCAAAATAATTGATGATAAGTACACAGTTAATATAAAAGAGAACAATCTGTGTTGCTTTATGACAGTGCATTAAGAAAAAATAATATGACAGGCTTTTCCCAATATATTATCTGAGCAATATTTATTTAACAACAATAGGCAAAAAGATTGTATGATGTGTGCTGAATGCTGGAAGAGCAGGAAAAGACTTTTATAGGGGAGTTGTCTGATTCCTTAGAAAATATGAAGAATCTGAATGGTTCAGAGCACAAATTGAAGAATATCAAGCAGAAAATAAATAGTACAAGCAAAGGCCTGCAAGTCTTCCCTAGATTAAAGTAATTTGTATTATCATTCTTACTAATTTAATAACATATTTCCTCTTAAACCAGTGTCTAACATATAGCCCATCTATCCTAGAAGATTGGTTAATATTTCATACCATCTTTTGTCACATAATAATACCCTGTTGCCAGATGTATAATAAATATTACATACCAAGACAACTTTACCTCATATTTGCACATAAGCTTTCTAACCACCTCCTGGTTATATTACCCAATAAAAATCCCTACATTACATCACAGAAGTGGCTAAACTTATTAGCAATTGGAAGGAAAACACTGTTAGAAGCCAGCCCACTCTGCTGGACAAAATCATAATTATATTTGAGATAAACTTCAACTCAGGAATTTTAGTTTACACAATATAATATGATACAGTGGAAGATTGGAAAGAAGACCTAACTTCTAAAGCATCTGATAAAGTAAGAAGTTGCAAAATCATATCTTCAATCTGTTTCTAATGTATGGTGTGAGGATCAAGCTCTTTTTAAAAATGGATAGCATTTTATATAGTTATGTGGTATTAAATTAAACTGGACATGGTTCAACTCCATAATGTATCAAAAAATCATCTCCAGGGATTTTGAGAGTATATAGCTTGGGGGAGAGAATATTTATTACCTTCTTTACAAAGATCTTCAAGTGGGGTAAAGAACTTTATAAACAAATAAATTGAAAAAAGAAAAAGAGTCACAATTATAATATTTATAATTCTCTGCTATACCACAACAAATACTAATTTGTTTTTCCAAGCTATATCACCAGAGATTACATGCAACCTAAAATAAGCAGAATTAGAAAAGCCATGAGTTGAATTTCATAGCATTTATCACTCCCAGGATTACACTAAATCCATTAGGAAATAACTTAGCCTAAATATTATATATCACCATTTAAAATATGAAGACCCCCCCCAAATGGAAAAGTAATGTCCAATTATCATTTTATTTTCATTCCAAGAGTATATGAGAGCTGTCTGGAAACTATCTGGCCATGTAATATGAGGCATTTATGGCTGGATTTTTTCTGGACAGCCCTAGTACTTTCACAGTGCAGGCCAAACCTCAACAACAACCACTGCTAGGGTTTAAGAAATGAGATATACAAGGATTGTCTGGAAAAACTCAAGCCATAAATACCTCTATTTTTCATATTCCATGGCTGGATACTTTCTGGATAGCCCTAGTATGATAAGGAATTCTTTTTGAAATCCTGAGTAAACCAAAATATCGAGAAAATCTCATTCATTATTTACCTATCAGAGAATAACACCCATAGGTCAAGTCTCAACTAATTTTTACATCATTAAGAGAGTTGACTACTTCGTAGTCAATTTACATTTAATAAAAATTAGTTTTATAAATTAAATTTTATGCTTTTTTTATGGGAAAATATATTGATGTTGTCAATAACTACCAAAAATTGTCCTTGTGTTCTATATAACCTTTAATAAACACATGAAAATCTGGCTTTATAAAGTAGTACTAATAGTACAGGCTTTTTTTCCAAGCTCTAGAAGCGAAGTAGAATAGTGCAAGGAGATCAGATAAGGCATTTAAAATGATATTTTTATATCTCCAAAATAATTTTCAATAAGCAATCCTTATTTTTGTTTTAATTCATAAAGCCACAGACATTCAAGCATAATTCATAGTTCAGTAAAAATAAACCAAAGCATTTTGAAAACATAGAAGTATTCTGAAGCAATATATCTTAATTGATGTGATAAATAAGAAAAGTCATTACTCTTTTTTCCACAAAAAGGCATTGTATGTAATTAAATCATCTTGTAAATTTGAATAGAAGTTTTTAAAAGATACTGAGTTAGTGCTGTTAGATGATGCCAATTATATTAACTAATTTTAGACTTAACCATTTGTTTCTGACACCACTTATATGTAGCCCTTATTTACTTTGATAAAATTGAAGTTCAACTTTATTTGTAATAAATTAATTATGCAAGCTCTTTAAAAGGGCAGTAATCATGTCTCTTTTATATAACATCACCTCCTTTGCTTCTTACTTAGTGTCTGTTGTATAGAAAGCACTCAGTAAATAGTTGCTAAATAATGAATTAATTTAAAAGTTAGATCATGGTAAAAAATTACAAGGTCTGACAATTAAGTTAGCTAACTTGCCACCTTGAGCTTATGAGGTCTGACAATTAAGTACACAAACTCATCTTAGAGAAAGTGCTACAGACCTCATTGCTGAATATCACTATGATCACCTTTGAAGTACTCCCCTTGGGAAGCTGTGCACTGATGCCAGTGCCTAGTCCACCCTTCAAAGCAATTTGGAACTCTTTTTTTTTTTGAATGGCCATCAGAGCTGTCATTGTGTGACCGTTGATGTCCTGAATGTCATCAAAATGTCTTCCTTTCAATATTTCCTTTATCTTCCAGTAAAGAAAAAAAGTCATTGGGGGAAAGATCAGGTGAGTAGGTAGAGTGTTCTGATACAGTGACCTGTGCACTGGCTAAAAACTCCCTCACAGACAGTGCTGTGTGAGCTGGTGCATTGTCGTGATACAAGAGTCATGAGTTGTTAGTGAAAAGTTCAGGTCATTTTCCTATTATTTTTTCATGTAGCATTTTCAGCACTTCCAAATAGTAAACTTGGTTGACTGTCCAATTGGTGCAAATCCATAATGACACATTGACACAGATATACCAAGGTTATGTACCCTTACTGAGTTGTTCGTATAGTGCTGCTAATGTAAACTCACAGTGGCAAGTTTGCAAAGTTAATTGTCAGAACTTGTACATTGGGAGCACTGTACAAACAACTCAGCAAAGGTTCATAACCTTGGTATATCTGTGTCTCACAGCTGTGTTCATGTCAAAATGTGGTGGTGTCTTGTTGAGTGGCATTCATTGTTGTTGAGTGCTTTTTGTGCCATCATCAGAATGTCAGAGCTTGAATTAGAGCAGCAAACAAACATTAAATTTCTTGTTAAACTTAGCAAGAGTGGAGAAGAAATCAGGGACATGTTAGTCCAACTTTATGGCAATGGTGCTATGAAGAAAACGGCAGTGTATGAATGGATTAAACATTTTCAGAGAAAGCATCACTGAGGAAGAGAAGTCAGGGTGGCCAGTAACAAGCAGAACTGATGAAAACATTGCAGAAATATGTTGAATTGTGCATCAAAATTATTGGGTGATTGTGAGAAGCATATGTAAACATTAATAAAGCAACCAAATAAACATTAATAGAGAAACAGGAAAATCTTAACTGAAATTCTTGGCATGAGAAAGGTGTGTGCAAAAATGGTCCTGAAGGAGCTCACCGATGAACAAAAGCAAAGGAGAATCGAAGTTTGCCAAGACCTTTTGGAGAGGCAAGATGATGTATTGGGCTGTGTTATCACTAATGATGAAACATGAGTATACCAATCAGACCTTGAAACAAAGCGTCAAAGTGCAAATGGAAGTCAGCCAATTCTCCATGACCAAAAAAGTCCTGTCAGTCCAAATCAAAAGTCAAAACGATATTGCTAACCTCTTTTGGTATCAGAGGGATTGTTCATTTTGAATTTATACCAACTGAAAAAAACAGTCAACCAAGTTTACTATTTGGAAGTGCTGAAAAGGCTGTGTGAGAAACATTAAAATGACCTGAATTTTTCACCAACAACTCATGGCTCTTGCATCATGCAAATGCAGCAGCACACACACAATGTCTGTGAGGGAGTTTTTAGCTAGTACACAAGTAACTACTGGAACACTCTCCCTACTGACCTGATCTGGCCCCCAGTGACATTTTTCTTTACCAGAAGATAAAGGAAATATTGAAAGGAAGACATTTTGATGATATTCAGGACATCAAGTGCCATACAACGACAGCTCTGATGGCTATTCCAAAAAAAAGTTCCAAAATTGCTTAGAAGGAAAGACTATGCACTGAAGTTGGTGCATATCTTCCCAAGGAAAGGTGACCCTTGTGGTACTCAGCAATGAGGTATGTAGCACATTTTCTAGGATAAGTTCACAAAATTTATATGTACACACACACACACACACACACACACACACACATATAGAGAGAGACAGAGACAGACAGTGTGAGAGACAGACAGGAAGAGACAGATAGAGACAAAGATATAAACAGAGCGAGACAGACAGAAAGGGAAGAGAGGGAGAGAGACAGAGAGACCAAAGTGGGTAGGGAAATGAGAAAGAAACAAAGAAAGTTAAGTGTTAGAATATTAACATTTGGTGACTTTGTAAGGTGTATGAAAATGCTTTGTACTATTTTTGTAAATCTTCACTAAGTCAAATTATTTTAACACAAAAGTTTTAAAAAATAGTTGATTATCTTTTAGTATTTCATTAATCCTTATTGATTCATATGTTCTGCTTTTTAGAGTGTCATAATGAAATAAAAACATTTTAGTTTATCTTTTTAATGAAATTTCTAATATGGTCTGCATTTTTGCTACAGGCCAGGACATGCAATGATCAAACTGGCATTTTGATCACTTGCTAACCGTTTATGATAAATATAAACATGGCTAAGAGGTCTATGGCCTAATATAGATTCACTTATCATATGGCAAAGTAACCGAAATGTATTTTGTGTGTTTTGATTGTTCCAAATGGATTATATTATTCTATTCTCATTCAGGTTATTTAAAAATCTTAAAACATATTTACAATATTACCTATGTAACAGTAGATACTACTTGTACTTGCATAGCATTTAGATAAAATTTAATGTCTTCTGGCACTAACAATGACTTTTCGGCTTTGACTCATGCCATGAAACTTCAGATGAAGCTGCTATCATGAGCTTCTTCCAGGACTTTAAATAATTAACTTTTTAGATGATTTTCAGGATAAACCTAACTTATTATACTCTATTTCACCCAAAATTGAGCTTTATTGAAGTAAGGACATAGAGAATTTTAAGCTATAATAATAGTTTTTCAAAGATGAGAACTTGAAGTCTATTGGTTGCCTTAATGCAGGATATGTTGACTATCCCATGAACAAACTTAGGTTTAAAAGTGAGATAGGTGCAAGTTGACATTAACTTTTAGTGAGGACCATAGAATACTGAAAATAAAAATAAAATCCACAGTGCTTAGACAATATGGGAAAGCACTGGGAAAAAAGTGTGCATAAAGTGCTAATGAAAGGAAAAAGGACAGAGGAAGACATAATATAAAAGGTAAAGCTAAGTTAGCAATTTTAAAAAGACAAGAATGTAGTAAATTATGCAACAAAAATTCAATTAAATGTAATTTATAGTAACATTAAAATAGCTCCCCATTTAGCAAAGATCAGCTGTAAAAAATATCTCATAAAGGCAAGGTAATGCTGATGCTTTGTGGTACATTCTAATTGTCTTCTGCACCCTTCTTTGGGTGCTTTAATTAACTTTTGTAACCTCATCCTCAGCCCAATCCTGAACTGTAGCTGAGCTGTTACAAAATTATGATCCTGTTCAGCAGTGGGTCACTGAACTGAATGATGCAAGATTGCTAATCCTAGGCCTTCTCTCCATGCAGAAATTTGGTGATCCTGGAGTGTTATACATTTTAGTTTTTAGTTCTCTCCCCGAACAATTTTCTTTCCCCAGATAAAATAATGCACATTATTTGTCAGTATCTACCAGAAAACTCAGTCTGGGTAAAAACATTTAGAAAGGATTCCATGTAATATTTCAGAGGCATTTTAAGATCACATCAACTAATGCTGTGTGAAAGCTCAACACGATTGTTGGAACCAGTTAAGCTGTCTTAGCTATGAGCCTGATTCACGGAATACTGCATTTTGCTACGTACCCACATTTTTTACCCAAACTTTCGGGGAAAGAATCTTTCATTTTAATTTTTAATTATTGATTCCTAGAGTTACACTTTGAACTCATAAGCATAAATTAAAAAAAATTAAAAACATTTATATAGATACAGAATTAGTACTACCTATGCATAATGCCCATTTTTATATTTCCCTCACAAATTTGGGCAAAAAAGTGTGCATTATACATGACAAAATGCAATATTTAGTGCATAAGGAAGTATTCAAAACTCATCAGAGGAAGTGGCGATTCTCTGGGTGACATGGCCATCCTAAAGAGCCAAATTGCTAAACATTTGGAATTATAATTTAGATTTAAATAAATTTTAGTTAGAAAATAAAAAAACATATTATAAAAACAGATAACTGGTGTATAATATTTACAAATTCCACTTTATTTTTCCTTCTGCACATACTTTTTGAGTATTAGATAATAATGTAAATGTGGCTGATGGGTGGCTTCATCATAGAAATATGGAAAACCTGCTGGTGTATATAGTTGACATCTGGTTGCTAAGTAATAGGAGAGCCATATGTGTCTGATTATGGCTTCCTTTCCATGTTACTGGACTATGAGCAGAAATGTATTCCACTGCTAGTTCTCCATGTTCTTTCCCTTTTAATTTGATGTTGACATCCAGTTACAGGCATAGAATAAAGTATAGATTTCTGTCATTAGGAGTTCCAAAATAAATGAGTATAGCAAATCCCTACTGCCTGGAACTACACTGGAATGTTGATGTGAGTTAGGAATAAGTTTTTGTACATTAAGCTACTGAAATTTGGGGGTTTGTTTATATTAGCAGCTAGTATTACCCTACTATAGAAGGTAATAATTAATAGCATGAAGAAGTACAACTGAATTTAAAAGTGGACCAGGGAAGAATGTAAAAGTAGGTAAAAGAATGAAAATATTAAGAAACAAATATACAGAATAAGCAATGATATTGAAAAATAAATAAATTCTTAGTGATAGATGGAAGAAATAAAATGAAGTTTATTTCAGGTGTGAAGGGACCACAGCATGTCACCACCAACTATGGGCTTAAAGCAACAGAACTTTATTCTTTCTCAGTCTGGGAGGCTAGAAGACTGAAAGCATGGTCAGCAAGGCTGCGTTCCCTCCAGTGACTCTGGGGCAGAATTGATTTCCTGCCTCTTTCAGTGTCCAGTAGCTATCAGCATTCCTTGGTTTGTAGCTGCCATCACTCCAATCTTTGCCTCTGTCTTTGCCTTCTTTTCTGTGTGCATGGGCTATTTCCCTTCGCTTCTTGTTTATAAAGACACTTGTGATGGCATTCAGAGTTCTCCTGGAAAATCCAGAGCAACCCCTTCATCTCAAAATCCTTAACTTCATTACCTCTGCAAAGACCTTTTATTCAAATATGGTAACATTTACAAGGGGCTGGGATTAGGACTTGATTGATATCTGGTAGGCTGACCAGGTATACCATTTTAAACGGGACAGAAAACAATGACACTGTCCTGTTTCAAATGGTATGTATGACCCATCTAGGGACACTTTGAATTTAGCCCAGTGAGACTAGGTCGACCATATGTACCATTTGAAACAGTTCAGTACCATTGTTTCCTGTCTCATTTAGCATGGTATGTCTGATCAGCCTAATTGGCCATGTTCAACCTACTGCTTATCAAGAGAGAACTACAGGCCTGTTTGGGGGAAGTAGGGATGCATCAGTCTGAATACTGCAGATAGAAACTGCTGTTAGAATTGAGAAAAAGGGGTGCTTATTTGGACT
This sequence comes from Lyroderma lyra, assembly GCA_004026885.1. NCBI lineage: Eukaryota > Metazoa > Chordata > Mammalia > Chiroptera > Megadermatidae > Lyroderma > Lyroderma lyra. Next base: position 70,264 of record PVJL010007166.1, read on the forward strand.
CAGTTTTGGGGAGAAAACTTTATGAAAGTAGGATCTAGGGTGCATTATTAGAAAGGCTGTAAAGGATTTTTTTGAAACTGGCTGTGCATGAATTATTAAATGTGAGGCAGCATTCTGCAAACCAACCAACCAACCAACCAACCAACAAACATGCTTATTTGGCACATGTCAAATTAGCAGTTTGGAAATTCTGAATGTTCTTCCACATGTATATTGAGAATGTCATTTGTCTCTTTATATTAGAGCTCAAACCTGCACTATTGTTAAGAAGTTTCTGAGATCCCCAAGAGTGGGATGTGGCCCTAAGATGTAAAATACATTTAGGAAAATTGAGGTAATATTGAGGGATTTGAGAATTAGAGTCTCTGCCCTTGAAAGATTATCAGTCTTTACTGATGCTGCTATACTATAAGTATAATTCCTCATTTACACAAGCTGAACAAGGCTTTCAGCTCAGTTCTGTCTCACAGCAGCTGATCACTTAGGGCTTGGTGACTGATAACTTTTCACAAAAGATGTATTTATTCTGGGGAATATCATTGTTTTTCCTCATTCCTTCTGAAATTTTGTCCATTATATTCTGAGTTTGCCCATGGGACAAAAATAAATAGCTTGGTCTTCTTAAAAACAAAGTGAGAATTGAATAAGTTTAGAAGCTGCTTCGTGTGCCTGATGCTGATCGAAGAGCATCTTTCTTCAAATTATTCAGTCCCCCTTTATTCCTAAAGAAGACTAGTTATTTATTTTGGTTCATGGAAGTAGCTCTTGGTATCATGCATAGAACCAGAATAATTTCAAGTAATAGTTGGGCTGAACTGTTGCTGAGTAAAGACATTACTGAAAATCAGATTTATTCTGTTTTGTAAGGTAAAAGCAACAGCCCTATGTAACTTGGCACTCTAATGTTTAAAAATCCTACTCTAGTCTAAATTAACAGTGTATTTGTGTTTCCAAGGAAAGTAGTCCCAGTGTAGAGATCTTTATCATTTTCCTGCTTTATTTTTACAGGGCATGGAGGGAATAATAATTCTCAGGAAAATGGCTCTCAGCTGCCTGTCAAAATGGAGGGTTCTTTCAAGCAACAATTTCACAGTGAAACCCTTTTGGTCTATAAGGATCACAGTACTCTTACAGGAAGTGCAATGGAGAGTACTCTTCAAAGCACCTTCTAGTCTTTCTTATCCCTCCTTATCTTTTGAAGAATGCTAAGGACTCTGCTGCTTCTTTGAATTTTCCCCAGGTGCACTTCCGACCCTGAGACTTGGGTCTCACTGGGGTTTGATCACCCACATGGTGAATAAGTCAGTCTGAGGGAGAAAACTAGTATTCCAGACCCTTCACTGACTCTAATTTATGTGCTAGGACACTTGCTGATGTCCCAGTCTGCTACTCCACGGTCTTAGGCATGACTAAAAACAATAGATAAAATTGGATAGCTCCAGATTTAGGTGAAAGAAGTTTGGGGATGCAGATAATGCCAGAAAGGGTTAGGAATAGAATTAGCTTAAGATAGAAAAGACGGGGAGACTGATTGCCAAGTATAATTTCAAGTATACATGTTTGCTCTGCTAATGTGGAGATTGCATTAAATTTTCAAGGAGTTTTGACACATGTTTTTCTGTCATGATGCCACATTTATATATGTGCTTAAGTATTATTTGACAGTGATATTATATTCTACTTGAATCATAACATGAGTAGGTTCAATTTCCATAGGTTATAAGTCTGACATTTTTTTAAATTACCGATATTGATTAATTTCTATCCCAACCTACGAGTGAGTATATTCCAATTGGTAGCAGAAACTTAATCCTATTCAGTTTCACATAACATACTCAATTAGGTTTTCCTAAATAATTCCAGATACCCTAGGCCAATTCTTTCCTCCCCGCTCTGTGATAGGCAGAATTCTAAGACAAACTCCACAATTACTGCCATCTAGAGTTCACATGCTCTCTCTCAGTTATTCAATAAATCACTAATCTAGGTACTATTATAAATAGATTTTGAAGCTGTAATAAACGGAGGCTATTTGGGTCATTCTGACCTAATTACATGAGAATTTTTAATCTGGGTCTAGAAGTTAGAGACAGAGAAGTCAGATTTGTAGCTTGAGAAGAGTTTGATTGATGGAGATTTTTCATGGATTGCATTAAAGATGGAAGGAAGCATATGACAAGGAATGCAGGCAGTCTCTGAGCTGAGAGTGGGCTGTTTAGCTCCTAGGAGCCAAGAGCAGCTGATCAGGAATCAGACCCTCAGTGCTAGGGTACAAGGACCAGAATTCTGCCAACAACTACAATGAGCTTGGAAGCAGATTTTTCTTGAGTCACCAGACAAGAACTCAGCCTGGCAGACAGCTTCATTTCAGCCTTACAGTACCTAAGCAGAAAACTTGGTGCGGTGCTCTAGACTTCTGACCCATAGAACTGTGAACTAATAGGTGTTAAGTCCCCTAAATTTGTGGTACTATGCTACACAGCAGTAGTGAATTAATACACCCTCCTTTGTTTGAGGTTGCATGTAAGTTCTAATAGGCCAACATAGTGTCAAGGTCTTGGTAGGGTGATAGAGAGGGCAGGAAGTAACACCAGGTATTCAGTTGCAATCGGTCCTAGTTAGAAACCCATTGCTACATTATTAGTTAGTCCCTGATCCTCTGTCTACCCACTTGCCTTTGTGGTGTATTCTCAGTCCTCACTGTTCTCCATTTATTAGCTGGTATCTGCTGCTCTATCCCCTCTGTCCTCTCCACCTGCCTCTCTGTGCTGAGCCCTCAGGGTCTCTGTAAAGCCATTCTCAGGATGGGATTTCTGGAGTCCTTCTGCAGGCATTTCCAAACCATTGTTCATCACCTTTCTGGATATGGGATTTCTCTGTAAGGCTGGAACAATTCCTGGAGCTTTATTGGGGGAGAATATTGTTCTCTGGGCTTCAAAAACTTTGGATTTGTTCAAGGTTTTACATTGTTAGCTCTCCGTTTCTCTAATACTCTCACCAGATGCTTGACTCAGGAGAGGGTCAGGGTATAAATTCCCTTCTTTAGAGATCAGCAGTAATATCTAACTCCGTGGCTTTTCTCCTCAACACTTTCCAGGAAAATTCTATATTCCCTTATAGAATAAAAAAAAAAACATTGTAAGCAAATTTTCTTCCAGTTTTATTTGTGTCATACCTGGATTTTGGTATATTAATTTGAGAGCCAATAATTTGACTTATTTGTTGTTTGTTTTTGCTGTGACAACTCCATCCTTAAATAGGGAGTGCTGCTTAAGTGTGATATAAAAGGACTATAAGTAAGAAAGACATGAATTAATGCTTTAAATATTCCTTTACCATACACAGGTTTTTTTTAGAGTAAATTAAGAAATAGCTATTTAAAGAGAACATAAGTATCTAGTCTTCAATTAAAATTAGTACTCTAGAATAATGACTGAGGAATTAAAATATTCTCTATCACAGGGTATTTAAAGCAAAGTTGGTTTAGAAAGATGTATAATTAGTTTAATTAGCATCTCATTACATAATTTTTAAATATTAAACTCTTAATACAACATTCAGTTTTTGAAAGAATAATGATAAAGGCAAAGCTGTGAAAAGTTCTAGGGAAACGGGCCTAAACTTTCTGATTTTTGACATGTTACTCTAAATACATTGTATTCTATATATTTTCTCACTTGAAAGAACATCTTTATTAAATAGTGAATGTAGTTTAATGAAACAATTCAAGGATTTGTAGAACAATAAACTATTAGGATTATTAGGGGACTTATTAAAAGTTTGTTTTAAATTTCAACAATTAAAGACATACTGTATATACCTAACTTACCTTTGCTTGTAAAGGACATTTATTAAATTCCAGCCTGCATTGCAAAACAACAGGGTTTTAAGCTGTATTTAGGTCAAAGATTTAAAATTAATCTGTCACACAGATGGTAAAAAAGTTGGTTTGAGAAAGTAATGTTTTAGATTTTGGCTTTTGGAAATTTGTCTTTAAGAAAGTAGTTTGGAGAGATCCAAGATGGTGGACTAGGTAAACACTGTGCCTGCTTTCTTCCACTAACACATTAAAATTACAACTAAATTATTGAACAACCAACCTGGAGAGCTATCTGAAGTCTAGCTGAACTGAAGTTTTATAGCCAAGGATACAAAGAAGAGGAAGCCACATCAAGACCGGTAGGAGGGGCACCGATGCAAAACGAGCCAAACACCTGATAGTGGTAGAGAATCAGGAGGGAGATGTCAGCCACGAAGATTCCCCCAGAGGAGGAAGGGACCCCAGGCCAATACCACCTCCCCAGCCTGGAGCACTTGTGCTGGGAATAGGAGCTCCACATCTGATTGTAAAAATCTCTGGGTCTCTGACCATCTGGTTGGGATGAAAGTCTATGGAAAACCCAGATTTTCTATTAAAGTGCCTGTGCAGACTCAGTCGCTTGTGGATATTCACCCTGGGCTCTGGCAGAGGAACAAAACTCAGGGGATGTTGGATGCATACAGAGGGCAGACTGAGGTGTGTGGCTTTGGGGTGAGGGCTGGAGGACAGTTCCCACTTTTCCTGGGTGGGTCCTCCTCCTATGCAGCCTGCTGGTGGGCACCATCATTCCTGTGTTGCAGTTGCCCTACATTGCCAAATCTGTACCTGATTAGTCTGGTGAGCTCCACTCCACCCTGTTGACTCATGGGGACCCCACCCCACTGAACGTCGCCAAAGCCAGAGGCACCTTCTCCAGTGAGCAGCCAGCCCCATGCATATTGTAATCTTTCTTGGAAAACTATTGAAGTCCACAGGCCCCAGGTGGGCAGTGACTAGCATCAGTGTGGTTTGGGACTTTTGCTTAGTAGTTTCAGGAGAGCATTGGAACCAAAGCAGAATATACAGGAGTATTCAGGATGACCAGGGAGATGGTGCCATGACCCTACAGGCTATCTAGCAACATTGCAAAACTTAGCAGATCTACCTAGTATATAGAAACTAGCACAGACAGTGTCCAAAATGAGGAAACAAAGAAATAGGTCTCAAATAAAAGAACAGTTGAAAAATTCCAGAAGAAGATCAAAGTGACATGGAGGCAAGCAACCTATCAGATACAGAGCTCAAAACAATGGTTATAAAGATGCTCAAAGAACTTAGTTGAAACTTCAACAGAAAGATAGCATGCATAAAGAATGACATAGAAATAATAAAAAAGCGCCAGTCAGAAATGAAGAATACAATAATTGACATTCAAAATGCAATAGAAGGAATCACCAGCAGACTAGATGGAGCAGAGAATTGAATTAGTGATTTGGAAGACACGGTAGCAGAAAACATCCAACCAGTATAATAAAATCAAAAAAGAATTTTAAAAAATGAGGATAGTTTAAGTGACCTCTGGAAAACATCATGCATAACAACATGCGGATCATAGGAATACCAGAAGGAGACAAGAGAAAGGAAGGATTTGAGAACCTATTTGATGAAATAATGACTGAAAACTTTCCTAACCTGGCAATGGATAAAGACATATAAGCCCAGGAAGTGCAGAGAATCCCAAACAAGATAAACCTAAATAGGCCCACACCAAGGCACATTATAATTAAAATGGCAAAAGTTAAAGACAGAGAATCCTAAAAGCAGGAGGAGAAAAGCAACTAGTAACTTATAAGGGAACTCCCAGGAGACTGTCAGCTGATTTCTCAACAGAAACTTTGCAGGCCAGAAGGAAGTGGCGGAAAATGTTCATTGTGATGAAAAGCAAGGACCTACAACCAGGATTACTTTACCCGAGGCTATCATTCAAAATTGAAGGACAAATAAAAATCTTTCCAAATAAGAAAAAGCTAAAGGAGTTCATCACCACCAAACCAGTATTACAAGAAATATTAGAGGGAGTTCTTTAAGATGGGAGAGAAAATAAAAGCAAAATTATGAATAACAAAATGGCAACAACTACATATCTATCAACAATTACCTTCAATTTAAATAGATTAAAATCTCCAATCAAAAGACATGGAGAGTCTTGTGCTGAGTGGAGACAAAAAAAAAGACAGCTGCAATTTAATTTCACTTATATCTAAAGAACAAAATAAACAGAGAAAACAGAAACTCAGATACACAGAAAACATTTGGATGGTTGCCACATGGAAGGCTGGTCAGGGATGTGGGTGACAAAAGGGAAAGGGTTTAAGAAGTATATATTGATTGTGGAAAAGTAGTTAAGGGAATATAGGGTATAGCATAAAAATACAGTCAATAATATTGTAATAACTATGTATGGCATCAGGTGGGTTCTAGATTTGTTTAGGTGGTAGTTCAGAGAGGCTTGGGGGAAGGGTGAAAAGGTGAAGGGATTAAGAAGTACAAATTGGTAGTTACCAAATAGTCATGGAGATATAAAGCAAAGCACCGGAGATATAGTCATATATAGTAATAACTATGTATAGTGCCAGGTGGGTATTAGACTAGCCAGGGGGATCACTTCTTAAATTATAGGTGTCTAAACACTATGCTATATACCTAAAATTAATAAAAAAAAATTAAATGTAAAAAAAAAAAGAGTTGTTCATATATATGGTGGGTTATTACTCAGCCATAAAAAGGAATGAAATCTTGCCATCTGCAACAACCTGGTTGGACCTAGAGGGTATCATGCTGAGTGTAGTCACCCAGACAGAGAAAGATGAATGTCATATGATTTAACTTATGAGATCTAAAGAACAAAATAAACAAACAAACAAACATAGAAGGACTCATAGATAGAAAACATTTTGATGGTTGTCAGATGAAGGTGTGGTTAGAGGGGTGGGTGAAAAGGGGGAAGAGATTAAGAAGCACAAAATCATCATAGGGGTATAACGTACTGCGCGGGGCATACAGACGAGATCGGGCGTGTTCAGGGTGGTATGGCCGTAGACAGCATACAATCAATAATACTCATATTGTAATAACTATGTAGGGTGTCAGATGGGAACTAGATTTATCAAAGTGATGACTTTTTAACTTATATAAATGACTCATCACTATGTTGTACACCTGACACTAATATTGAATGTCAAATGTAATTGAAAAAAAAAATTGTAAAAAACAGTAAACTAATTTAAATGAAAACTTTTAGATTTTATATTTTTGCTTGGAACCCATGATTATTCTCATTTCACATTATGAAAGCCTGAAATTTAAAATGTTCTGATTTGTCTGTGGTAATATCTCTGACTAGGCTTTTCAATTCGATGCCTTTTTTCATACAAAGTACCTTGCTTTTGTGTTAATCAATAAATAGGATGATTTAAGTGTTTTGGCATCATTGTCTCCATGAGTAAAGATGATATGAGCTGAGGGTGATTAACATAGCTGTACTTATCATAAGGTTGCCATTACATCAGACTTTACTTATATTGTGACGTGGACTATGATAAATTAAATGGGATGAGCAAATGAACTAACTGTATATTAACAATATTCTTAAATTGTTTTTGAGTCATTTTGTCTGAAATTTTATTCTATTTTCATGTTAAACCATTATTCATTTGAAAATGCCCCTTAGTACTTAGGGTGATGTCTCATTCATTACAATAATTTCTTTCAGTGTATCACATAAAAATTATACTTGAGTTATTACGGCTTTTCTTGCGATGATTAACCTTCTGGCCTAATGCTCTAAATGCCTTGCTGCTTTAAATAGATTAGATGATGTCTTGATACATTTAATAAATTGTCCTATAGGATCCTAAAATTGCATGGAAATAAAATCTTATATGCTTTAAAAACTTAAAAGCACAATAAAAATCTATTGTATTTTTATCTCTTTTTCTTGATACAAGGTATAGATTCTACTGGTATCTTTATTTTAAATGGAAGTTTAGCTACATTTTGATAACCAAACTCATTAAATTTCCCTTTCTTGATCCTTTTTCCTTGACTCTCATTTCTAAATACAGAAGCTGGGTGACAATACTGGTATTACAAATGTATTGCAAGTCATTCTGGGTAAACACGTTCACAATTTAAATGCCATGTTTGACATGTGGAATGATTCAATCCCTTTATCTTGAAATAGAGTGCTCTCTCTTTCTCTCATTCTCTCTTTCTGTCATACTTATCTACTTTCAATCATCATTTCTATCCATGAACACATGAAACCAATTCCCACCTGGTTTCATTCCCAATTTTATTGCATAATGTGTTGCTTGGTTTTATTAGATTTACAAATGTATCCATAATTTGCATACAATTATATTTGATCTGTAATTCTTTGGTGACCAGTGGACACACTACTATTTCTTATGGTTTCCTAAAGGAGAGTTTTTAGTATACACTTAGGCTGTTTCAACTTTGCTGGTGCAGGAGTTCAGGTAAGATGGTCAGTTAGAAGGATACAGTCTTTATTTGATATTGTATAATGTCCTTGTTTACCCAAGGGAACTTGACACATTTTATAACAAAATTCTCTGTTAATTCTCCAAATAGTCTATGAAGAACTCACCTTTAAAGTGTAATATTGATAAGACAAAGGATGAATATGGGGAAATTATTTCTACTGAAGGGCATTGTGGGTAAAATGGAGCAGAAAAAATGAGTTAAAGAAAAGTGTTCTGGAACTTGATTAAAATCTGGGTCTGATTATTGTACTTTCCTAGGCTAATGCTTATTTGAGGATAAGCACTCCTTAGAAGTAACTCCCAAAAAGGCAACACACATTTTCATTCCTTTTTGCAAAAGTTTCTCGGACTCCAGAAGACTGCCTGAAACCTGCTTAGAATGAATTTTGCAAGCTGCTTTCCATTTTATTCTAGGAAATAATGGGAACAGTCCTAATTAGAAAAGCAGAAGGCAACATTATAAAACTCAGTTTACCTAATGAAGTATTAAGAAATATTTCAGTAAAGATTTAAAACAGTTTTATTGATGTATAACTGACACACAATAAACTGTGCATGTTTAAAGAGTACAATTTTTAAGATATTAGGTATCTAGAAACAATTCATTTAACACATGTATGATTTGCACATGTTTTCTCACGTTTGTGACTTGTCTTCTCATTTTTTTGAACAGTATCTTTCAGAGAGCACACATTTAATTTTGATGAAGTTCAATTTATCCCTTTTTCTTTTATGGATTGCATTTTTGGTGCTGTACCTGGAAAGCTTTGCCTATCCCAAGGCCATAAAGATTTTTTCTCCTATGTTTTCTTCTAATTGTTTTATAATTGTAGCTTTTACATTTTTGTTCATGATTCATTCTGAGTTAATTTTTCTGTAAGATGTGAGGTATACAATTTATTTTTTTGAATATGGATATTCAAGTTTTCTAGCACTATTTGTTAAAAGGACTTTCTTTTCTCTGTTGAATTGTCTTTGTAAATTTGTTGAAAATCCATTGTCTCTGTATATATGTGGGCATATTTCTAAACTCTCCTTTCTGTTCTGTTGAGTTATATTTCTCTCTTTACAATAATACCTCAGTGTCTTGATTCTAGACTTATAAGAAGCCTTAAAAATCAGGTAGTGTTCATTCTCCAGTTTTGTTATTTTCCAAATTGTTTTGGCTCTTCTAGGTTCTTTGCATTTCCATAAAGATTTTAGAATCAGTTTCTCAATTTCTACCAAAAGCCCACTGTGATTTGGATTGAGATTATATTAAATCTATAGATCAATTTGAGAAAATTGACATCTTAACAATATTGAATTCTCCGACTCATGAACATGATATATCTCTCCATTTATCTAGCCTTAAATTTCTCTCAGCACTATTTTGTAGTGTTTAGAGCATGTAATATTTTGTCAGACATATATCTGAGCATGTCATATATTTGTAATTATTGCAAATAGTATTATCTTATAAAATTTCAATATCTAACTGCTTCTTATTTCTATATGAAAATACAATTGATTTTTGCATGTAGATTTGTATCCTGTAACCTTACTATCATTTTTCTGATAGATTACATTGAGTTTTCTATATATTTAAGTAATTTCATACTAATAGTTTCATCTATCACTGTGCTTGACATTTAGTGACCATGAGCACTTAGCAGGTACTTTGTCTAAGGTCACCTGTGAAGAATTTAACAAATCTATAACAATTAACATTTAGATCCCTAACAGAGAATGCATGGTATTAAAAGAATTATGGCTGGGACCCATTGTAGTTAAGAATAAAATAACCATCTTTTGCCAGAGACCATGGCTAATTTAAAATTTTAAACAATTCTCTATATATTGTTAATAAATATTAAATATTATTACAGTTATGTCAGGTAGAACTTTCCTTCTCAGTATTGATTTACCTTCATATAACATTTATCTTCTAAAGATACAGAATAATGCATTCAGGTAATCACAGCATCTCTCTTTTAGATCATTATTTTGTGTTTTTTTCTTGTCCTGTGGAACATTATAAAGAGCTTTAATTAGGATCAGCAACAGTATTCTACCTTTATCAAAGTGCATTTTGAGAAGATGTTTGGGTTATTTTCTCCTTAATAATTTTAAGTATTAAAACTCTGTTCTTTTAGGATGTTTACAGAGAACTAATCCCAGCCAATAGAAGAAATCTGATTAAAGACAGATTATGTGAAAGCATTCTCTCTGCCTATTTGAAGATGTAAAAATGCAAAATAACCAAGTCTGACTTGTATAGAAATTTTCACGTAAATAGTTCCTTTTCATTTCTTTAGGGAATCAATTTTGTAACAAAATTTTTCATTTTAATTATTTGGCAATTAGATAAGGGATTCTTCTGAGAAACCATTCTTATCTCCTAAATTTGGATTAGAGAGCAATAATAGGTGCTCCCATCGCTCCTGTTTTTGTCTTTTCCTGGCATAGTTCATTCCATGTTGGGAATGCCTTTTTACATGTTAGTGATCTCTCTGGACTGTCAGCTCTGTTTGGTCAAGATCTTGTCTTTCCTTCCTGCTTTCTAGCACAGCATAGAAGGGAGAAGGTATTCAAAAAATGCTGTTACTTTAAAACATGCTTTCACTCTCTCTGTATACAAAAATTAACTCAAAATGGATTAAAGACCTTCATATCAGACCTGCAACAATAAACTGTATAGAAGAAGACATAGGTACTAAACTTATAGATCTAGGACTCCAGGAAGACTTCATGAACCTGTCCTCAAAGGAAAGGGAAGTAAAAGCAAAAATAAATGAATGGGACTATATCAAACTAAAAAGCTTCTGCACAGCAAAAGAAACCATCAACAAGGCAAAGAGACAGCCAACTGAATGGGAGAAAATATTTGCAAATAATGCATTAGATAAGGGTCTAATATCTAAACTATATAAAGAACTAATAAGACTTAACAATGAAAAAACAAACAACCCAATTAAAAACAAGAACTAAACAGACACTTCTCCCATGAAGAAATAGAAATGGCCAGCAGACATATGAAAAAATGCTCATCCTCATTAGCTATCAGGGAAATGCAAATCAAAACCACAATGAGATCCCACCTCACACCTGTGAGAATGGCT
>PVJL010007167.1:0-23767 GCA_004026885.1 Lyroderma lyra
ATAAATTTTTATATATGGGTAGCTCCCTGGCTGGGAATCGAACCCAGGCCGCAGTGTTCAGAGTGCCAAAGCCTTAGCTACTAGACCACCAGGAAACTCCCCCAAATCTCACCTTTTAAATATTTATATCCATCCTCTCTTTGAATGACTTGACTAACCCTTCAAGAACAATATTATATGGTGATGAAAATTTTTTGGTCTTGATTTTAATGAGAATGCCTATAGTGTTTCAATGTTAGCCATCAGTTTTCTTGTTTTTGTTGTTGTTTTTTTCTGAATTGTGCAGGCCAAACAAAACATGTCTGTGAGGGAAATCCAGCTACTTCTGTGGTTTGAAGATTTATTTTTTAACCTTGGACCTGATGCCTTCAGAAACATGAAATGTGGTCTCTATAGATTTTTTGGAAGATGCAACAATTTTCCTATGTAATATTTACTAGGAATCTAGAAGTATCATGTAGATTAGGTTACCAGTTTTATAGACGAGAAAAGCTCTTGGCTCCCTACTGTTCTCTTTTTGATCATTTTTTCTATTTTAAGGGTTTGTTGGACCCCCAAATATGAAAGTCTTTTATGGGTCTAGAGCTCCTGTAACTGAAAATTGGGCCATGGTAAATGTTCAAGAAGTTTTAGACATTATTATTACATAATTTTGTTATTGTTATTCTTCATATTCTCCTCATTTTCATGTTTTAGTGATTAGCATCACCATATTCTTAGGTAACCACCCCAGAAATACAGCTGTCTTTTTCTACTTTTATCCATTTATTCTCTTATTGATGGATACAATTTTAAAAATATTCATTGAGTGCCTACTGTGTGCCAGTGAACTGTTTTAGTTGCTAGAGATCAGGCAGTGAATAAGGCAGACTGATTTCTTGGTATTTGCATTCTAGTGAGGGGACTTGTACAATACGCAGTAAGTGGGCTAACAAGATAATTTTAGGAGTTCCCTGATGGTGTAGTGGCTTAAGGCTTCGGCGTTGGCGCTGTCAGCGCTGCGGCCTGGGTTCGATTCCCAGTCAGGGAGCTACCCACATACCAAAAAGCAAAAAAAAAAAAAAAAAAAAAAAAAAAAAAAATTTTAGTTATTGTCAAGTTAAGTAATTTAAAAAATCAAGATGTGATGTTAAGTGATGGGGAAAGGTGTTAGTTCTTTAAATGGAGTGTTAGTCCGGGTCCTCTGAGAAACAGATGCCACAGCAGGATTCAATACAAAGATTTTTGCGGAATGGGGGGTCGTAAAATATAGATATAATACGAAATTTACTGTTTTAACCATTTTTAAGTATACAGTTTGGCAATTAGATAGATTCATTTTGTACAACCATCACCGCCATCCATGTCCAGAACTTTTCATTTTCCCCAACTGAAATTCTGTACCCATTTGAAGCTACCTCCCATGTCCTCATCCCCTTAACCCTTGGCAGCCACCTCCCCACACAAGCGGAATCATACAGTACTTGTCCTTTTGTGACGGGCTTATTTCACTTTGTCATCAAGCTTCATTCATGGTATAGCATGTGTCAAAATTTTTTTGGGGGGCGGGGGAGCGGCCGGGGGGGTTCCCTGTCTGGGAATTGAACCCAGGCTGCAGTGTTGAGAGCCTGAAGCCTAGCCACTACACGACCCGGGAACTCCTCTTTTTTTTTTTTTTCTTTTAAGACTTTTTTAGAGCAGTTTTACATTTACAACAAAATTGAGAGGGAGATACTGAGATTTCTCAAATATTTCCTGCCCCATGCATTCATAGCCTTCCCATTATCAACACCATTCACCAGAATGGCATATTCTTTACCAAAGATAAATCTAAATTGACCCATCATAATTACTCAAAGGTCCATAGTTTTACCTTAGGGTTCACTCTTGGTGTATATTTTGTGTGTTTTGACAAATATATAATGGTACATTTACATCATAATATGAGAGTATTTTCACTCCTCTAAAATTCTTCTCTGCTCTACCTATTCATTATCCTTCCATCCCATGCCAGGTAACCACTGATCGTTTTATTGTTTCCATAGTTTTGCCTTTTCCAGAATGCCATATACTGTATGTAATGTGCTTTCGTGTATAATATGTACCCATGTTTTGGGCCCAATTTTTTGTTTTAATTTTTTAATTCAAAGTTTTGTTCATATTTAGGTACTTGCTTTTTCTATTATAAAGGAATTTTAGCATTTGTTTTTTAACATTATGTATAAGAAATTTTATGAAACAAATAATTACAAAACATAAGCGCAGATACCATGTAAAAAATTTTATACATAAAACTTTTTATGTATAAAATTTTTTTATGTTTTAAAAAAACCAATTATTGTAGTCTAGGGTATTATTTTGGATTCAGGTATTGTAATTGATTTCTAGAGTTACACTTTTAATTCATAAGCACAAATAAAAGAATTACAACACCGTGGCCCGGGTTTGATTCCCAGCCAGGGAAATACCTCCCCCACCCCCCAAAAAAGAATTAAAACATTTATATATATATATATATGGAATCAGTACTACCCATGTGTAGTGTGTAGCCATATTTTTCCCTCACAAATTTGGGCAAAAAAGTGTACATTATACACAGCAAAATACAGTAGTTGGAATCATATAGTGTTTTCAGATTGGCCTCTTTCATGTAATAAATATGTATTTAAGATTCCTCCATGTCTTTTCATAGCTTGATACGTCCTTTCCTTTTAGTACTGAATAATATTCCTTTGTTTGGGTATACCAGTTTATTTATCTGTTTACCTCCTGAAGGACATCTTGGTTGCTTCTAAGTTTTGCCAATTAGAAATAAAGCTGCTATAAACATCTATGTGCAGATTTTTGAGTGGATTCCATTTATTTTTAGGCTGAATAATATTTCAGCCCAAAAATAACGTATACTACATTTTGTTTATTCATCCATCTGTGGACACTTGGGTTGCTTTCACCTTTTGAATACTGTGAATAATGCTGCTATGAACATGTGTGTATAAGTGTCTCTTCGAGTCTCTACTTTCTTTTAGGTATATACCGAGAAATAGAATTGCTGAATTGTACAATAATTATATGTTTATTTTTTTGAGGTATTGCCATTTCTTTTTCCACAGCTGCTGCATTGTTTTATATTTCCACCAGCAGTGTACAAGGGTTCCAGATTCTCCAACATCCATACCAACACTTGTTATTTTGTGTTTTTTTAATAATAGCCATCCCAATGGCTGTGAAATGGCATCTTACTATATTCTTTTTATCTTATTTTATATTTTAAGTTAACTTTCCCTAACAATTAGTGAAGTCATTGGGCATATTTTCATGTGCTAATTGGCTATTTTTACATTTACTTTGGAGAAATTACTACTCAGGTCCTTTGTCCATTTTACTCTGGTTGTATTTCTTTTTTCTTAGGAGTTCTAGGAGTTCTTTGTGTAGCTAGGATCTCAGATACATGATTTGCAAATATTTTCCCCTGCTCTATGGGTTGCCTTTTCACTCTGTGGGTACAGGTAAAGCTCATTTTATTGCACTATGCTTCATTACATTTTGTACATACTGCTTTTTTTTTTTTTTTTTTTTTACAAATTGAAGGTTAAGACTCTCTCCACCAGCATAAAGATTACAACTTGCTGAAGTCTCAGATGAAGGTTGGAATTTTTTAGTAATAAAGTATTTTTTTAAATTAAGGTCTGTCCATTTTTTGTTTTGACATAATGAAATTGCACACTTAATAGAGTACAATATAGTGTAAACATAACTTTTATAGGTACTGGGAAACCAAAAAGTTTGTGTGACTTGCTTTATTGTTACACTCTTTTGTGATTGTTTGGAACCAAACCTGCAATATCTCCAAGGTATGCCTGTATTGGCCTTTGATGCACAATGTGTAAGGATTTTATTAGGGAGAAGTGCCTGTTAGAGAAAATGAGGAGGGAGCTGAAGAAGACTCAATTGTCTTCAGACTGTTAATGCAGGTCTCATCTTGAGTAAAAGGGAAGGAAGGTTGGATAAAGTCTAAGGAAGCTTCAAGCAAGCCTGTCTAGTTCTAGACCCAAAGCAGTCATTGGAGCCCTGTTATCTCCAAGGACAGGCCTGACTTAGTATACTTGCCACACTCAGCCATTGGCCAGGAGCAGCCTGTGGGAAATGACTTTGGGCAGATACAGTGATGGATTTCAAAGCACAGCAGCTGGGGCTCTTGATCAGTTAAACTCTCATAGTTGGAAATCTGAAGCCATATTCTCGTGGCTGCCCCAGAGCAGTCAGAGAAGACCTCTCCAAAGAGGTGACATTTAAGCCCAGACCTGAATGGTAAGCAGAAGCTAGTGGACCTTTAAAGAATCTTTGGAAGAAACATCCTAGGCACAGGGGACACAAAGACAGAGAAATCTTGCCATGTTCAAGTACAGAAAGAAGGCAGTTTGTCTGCAATCCAGTGAATAAAGAAGTGAGGTTGTAAGAGAGAGGGATGAGCATGAGATCATAATGGGTCTTGTAAACTATGGTAAAGAGTTTGGATTTTATTTTTGAGACATTTGGAAAGCCCTGGAAAATTTTTAGCACGTTTGTACTGTCTGATTTATACTCTTTTTAATTTTGGGGGGGTTGGGGAGTTGGTAGTTCCCTGGCTGGGAAATGAACCCAGGCCACAGCGTTGAGAGCGCCGAACCCTAGCCACTACACCACCAGGGAACTCCCCTGCTTTATATTCTTTAGGGTACACCCAAGTTACTGTATAGAAATGAATTGTTGATAAAAATAAGAAAATGAATTAGGAGCCTGTTGCAGTTGTACAGGTAAAAAATGATGATAATTTGGACTAGGGTACTAGCAGTGGATTAATTTTTATGCAAAGTTTAACAAAATCCTAGTAATTCTGACTTTTCATTATTTCTGAATTTTGTACTTTGCCTTTTCCAATCACTAGTCTTTTAGTATCTGTTATCATATTTTCTCATATGGCAGTGACCTCTTAACTGATTTGTTTTTTTTCCTGCCTACAGTTTTGGCCCACTTCAAACCATTTTTCACACAGTATTACTAGATTATCCAACTAAAGTGCAAAATAATTATATAATTTTCTGGTTTAAGATTTTTTCAAGGTGTGCCTTTCGTATTACACTTCTAAATGGTTTGCCTCTCTTGCTTCATCTGTCCCCCACCTGCACTTTTATCCCCTTTCCTGACTCTTATTTATCCTTCAAATTATGGATTCCTTCCTGAAGCCTTTCCCAGTCACCATCCTTGGTTAAGTGTCCTTGCAGTATCTTCCCTCTGGTCTGTATTTATGTCTCCTCAATCTGTGATTTCCTTGAGGGTTAAGACTGTGAGTCTCTTGATTTTGCTTTTAGAATGTTAATATGCTGATCAGTGTCTCATACAGTCCCAGATGTACACCATAGACCTGCTAAAACTATTGGTTTAATGAAAGCAGTTTTATTTTATGATTTTTATCCTGGAACACCCTTATACTATCCTATTTTCTTCTGTGCTCTGATAACTTTATATTTATGCTTGCCTCTTAGAATTTTTAGTGAGTTATCTGTAATTATTTATTTCATCAATTCCTTTCGTCAACAAGAATTCAAATGTGTCTCCAGATAATAGCTAATAGACTATCTTCTGAATTTCTTTTTTTTTTTTTTTTTTTTTTTTTTTTTTTTTTTTTTTTTTTTTTTTTTTTTTTTTTTTTTAATTGTATGTGGGTAGTTCCCTGGCTGGGAATCAAACCCAGGCCGCAGTGCTGACAGCACCAGCGCCAAAGCTTTAAGCCACTACACCACCAGGGAACTCCTATCTTCTGAATTTTATTCAGAGTAGATTGCCCTAACCATTGGTCTTTATTTAAAAATATAGTTTATTTTTCAGTTACAGTTGACATACAATATTATATTAGTTTCAGGTATGCCCATCTGGCACCATACATAATTACTACAATATTACTGACAGTTTTACCCATGCTATACTGTGCACCCCATGACTGTTTTGTAACTCTTAACACCAATTTGTACCTCGTAATCCTCTCTTGCCTTTTATTAGTTTCCCCACCCTCCCCCCATCCAGCAACCATCAAAATGCTCTCTGGGGAGTTCCCTGATGGTGTAGTGGCTTAAGGCTTCGGCATTGGCGCTGTCAGCGCTGCGGCCTGGGTTCAATTCCCAGTCAGGGAGCTACCCACATACCAAAAAGCAAAAAAAAAAAAAAAAAAAAAAAATGCTCTCTGTATCTGAGCTTATTTCTGTTTTGTTTGTTTGTTTATTCTGTTCCCTAGATTCCACATATAAGTGAAATCATATGACATTTGTCTTTCTCTGACTTACTCAACTTGGAACAGTACCTTCTAGGTACATCTATGTTGTTGTAGACAGCAAGGTTTCATTCTTTTTCTATACCTGAGACCATTGGTCTTTTTTCATGTATTCTAGCCTCCTAAAACAAGTTGAGTTTAAGTCTTGACAGTTTCATGGTAGTTATTCTGATTATAACTCCCTTCTTTCCACCAGGCAAGTTAATTACTATTTGCTAGTATGTTTAGCAAGTTCTCTCCCTCCTTTTTATTAGAGTGTGTGCTCCTTTGCCTGTAAGAGCAAGACTTCTCTTTAATAAATTTAGTTCATTTTGGGTACTTTGTTAATGTAGTCATGAGCCCAGAATGATGCATATGGGGGGGGGTATCTTTCTTGCTAATGAAATTTTGACTGACCAGAATATGTAACAAAGCATATTGTCCGTTCTGTCTAGCTATAAGCAGTGGTGGTTATAAAGCCTTTAGTTAGTAGGAGAATATTCTCTCTGGTACTTGATTATTCTTAAACTGGTACATAGTAAAATAAATACTAGTAAAAGAGAATAAAAAATTTAAAATATGCCCTAAGTAATATTTCTGTGGTACAAATACTAATTTTTTCTACTTAATTATATGAAAAAAATAAACCATATAATTGGATGTAGTTCAAGTTCATTTTCTGGTAATCTCAAACTTTAATACAGAAAAGGAAAACCATTTTATAGATTTCTTTTAACATCTTGTTCCTTTAGAATTCTATATAATCATCAAATTTTTATTAGTATTTCTATTTATCATTGGTAATGAGGATTCATACCAATAGTAATGACTGTTTCTAAACTAGTTTAGAGCTAGAGTTCCTCAAAAATTGTATCAGTAATCTTAATGAGTTTTTATATCACCCTCCTCCATGCTCACATATGAGGACTGTCTGAAAAAATCCAGCCGTAAATGCCTCTGTTTTTCATATTACATGGCTGGATACTTTTTGAGCAGCCCTCGTATATTTAACTTATAATTGAATTTGCTAAATCCTAATTCTAATTTTTAGTTTGAAAGTTAACATGTTCAGCTATTTTTGTGTTGTTTTTTTTTTTTCCATGCAAGTTTTATTACTAGTGGTTATCCTAAGCTAGTATCAGGAGTAATTAGTATGCTGCTGTCATGACATAGCAATAAAGTGATTGAATAAACCCAGTACAAAGAGGGACTAGTATTATGATTTCAATATTGAAACATGTATAATAGCAAAGCAGTCATAATGTGGCCAAGGAGAAAGATGTATCTAGTATATAATTTGCCTCCTTTGTAAGTTAGATCAGCCAATAATTTTTTTTTAAAACATTTCTTTTTTTTTTAACATACGTAAGGTTTATCCTTTTATTTATTTATTTCTTTTATTGGTATGTGGGTAGCTCCCTGGCTGGGAATCGAACCCAGGCCGCAGCGCTGACAGCGCCAGCGCCGAAGCCTTAAGCCGCTGCACCACCGGGGAGCTCCCAGCCAATAATTTTTAAGGAAATAAGAGACTACATTATGATTTTATCAAATAGCATATGTGAGAGCTGTCCAGAGAAAATCCAGCCATAAATGCCTTTATTTTTCATGTTATATGGATGGATATTTTCTGGACAGCCCTTGTGGTTTAGAACATTCTTTATTGGTCCTTTGTGTTAATTGGCTGCCTTTTTAGTTAAAAATGTATTATTGATATTTCTTTTCACGAACTTACTCTTCTTTTTCTCAGTTCAAAATAGAACTTGAATTTGTACTCCCTTGGTGGGAACATCTTATGTAATATAGGATGTTAATTTTGCATTTAATGACTGTATGCTATAACTCAGAGAACAGTTACTGGTGTAGAAACACACATAGCACATATCATACTATACACTACCTCTCTTTCTTACTCCCTCTCCTCTCCACCTCTCCAATTGGGAAAAAAAAAAAAATCTCCAAAAACCAGAGCAGAGTTAATCATAAAGAATTCATTGTCTTGGCTTTGAGGCATAAACTGATGGAAAAGAAATTGAAATTAGTAAATTATACTGTGAATCATTTTTTTATAAATTCACTATGGGTTCCTATTCTCAGAATTTATCTGTCCTTTTGGCAAGTTTTCATTACCTCTCAGATCTCCATTACCAAGACCCAGAGGGTAACTTTGTAATTGAGGATGAGGAGTCTAAAACAATTTATTTTCTTCAAGCATATAAAGACTCTATTCTCAGAGATCTGACTCAACACAATCCCTGGGAGACATAGACTTCTGGAAGAACCCCCAGATCTTCACAAATGACTCTCTTCATGCTGATCAAAAGAGGGATCCATATTTACCTTATGTCCAAAAAACTTGATACTTGCTCTCTTGGCTTTTTGGCAACAGCTTTATTGAGATACACCATATTTTGCTCTGTATAATGTGCATTTTTTTGCCCAAATTTGTGAGGGAAAATGAGGAAGCACATTATGCATGGGTAGTACTAATTCCATATCTATATTAATGTCTTTAATTATTTTATTTATGCTTATGAATTAAAACTGTAACTATAGAAATCAATAATGATATCCCTATGCAAAATAATACCCTGTAATGTGATAATCATTTTTTAAATTGTTAAATTTATTGCAGTGACATTGGTTAGTAAAAATTACATAAGTTCAGATGTACAGTTCAACAATACATAGTCTATGTGTTGCATTATGTGTTCACCACCCCGAGTCAGTTCTCATTCCGTCACCATATATTTGACTTTCTTTCCCTCCTTCCACAGCCCCTACCTCCTTACCCTCAGGTAACCATTAAACTATTGATGTGTCCTTTAGCTTTTGTTTCTTTGTTGCTTTTAGTTTTATATTTCATATGTAAGTTAGGTTAAAAAATAAATGCTAAAATTCCTTTATAATACAAAACAAGTACCTAAACAAATAAAAATTTGAATTAAAAAATTAAAATGTGAGATTTTTTTTTCCCCTGAAAGTTTGGGCCAAAAACGTGGATGTGCATTATACACAGGTATGCATTATACCTGGCAAAATATGGTAATTCATATACCATACATTCTCCCTTTTTAAGTGTACAAGTCAGTAGTTTTTAGAATATTATTTACAGAGTTGAAAACCATCACCACAATCAATTTTAAAACATTTTCATTTCACCAGAAATAAACCTTATACCCTTTGGTCATCATACCTTACTCCTCTTATTATCCCCAATTGTAGGTAATCAATAATCTACTTTCTATCTCTATTCAGTTGCCTGTTCTGGACACTTCTTTTTCTTTTCTTTTTTTTTTTTATTGGGGTGACATCTGTTGGAATCTGACCTATTCTGACAGAGGTGACAGATTTCTCCTGTTATCCCTAGACCTAGACAGTCAGTCATCTACTTTCTATCTCTTTATTTGATTGCCTATTCTGGACATTTCTTAATAAAGGAATTTTGTGACTGGTTTCTTTTAGTTAGCATAGTGTTTAAGTTCATATCATGTTGTAGCATGACTCAGTACTTCATTTCTTCTGATTACTGACTGAATAATTATTGTATAGATTTGCTGATTCATCAGTTGATGGACATCTGTGTTATTTATACATTTTGGCTACTGTGGCTAATGGTGGTATGAATATTTGTGTGTAAGTTTTTGTGTGGATGTATGTTTTCATTTCTCTTGGGTGTATACGTAGGAGGAGAATTGCTGAATTATACGGTAACTGTGTTTAATCTTTTGCGGAACTGCCAAACTACTTTCTAAAGTGGCTACACCATTTACTTTACTACTAGCAATGTGTATGAGGTTCCTTGTCAACACTTGTCATTATCTGCATTTTTTATTATAGACATCCTAGTGTCCCCACTTGAATCTTAAATCATATGTACTTGTGCCTTATCTTTGTGATTTGTGTTTTCTTGCATTTAATTATAGTGATCCTCTTATAATTGGCTCATTGCCGTGCTCATACTTCAGCTGTGTTTATGTTCCTCCTTTACTACTGATCCTGCTGTCTCCCAACAGGGCTTGACGGCAAAACTTGGATATAGCACCATCTGCCATTGTGAATAATAATAATAAAAGATAGAGGTTTTCATAGCTTTGTATAGAAATAGGCTTTTCCTTTTTTAAATTGGTCATGTGTTCTGATAGTAGTAACATACTGGAATAGAGTAGGAAACTGACCTGTGAGGTTGTATATTCTTTTAACTATCATTTGTGGAGAAGGAAAAAGTTTCTACTAAGTATTTATCTTTTTCCCCCTCTTTTAAGGAAGTAGTTTAAGAGAATGTTAAGTACAAAACTCGTATGTTGTTAGAAGTTAGGATAGTGGTTACAATTCCTGGCGAGTGAAGTGACTGAAAGGGGATTTCTATGGTGCTGCTTATCTATGTTTCTTGATCCCGGAACTAGTTACATAGATAGGTTTACTTTGTGAGAATTCATCAAGCTGTAAACTTAGAATATGTGTGTTTGTATTGTACTTCAGTATAAATGTAAGGTAAAAATGTTAAGGATTAATGATAATTTGCATTGGTGAAGTTCTTTCTTTGTCACATTAACTACCTTTCTAATGAATATGCTCCATTTGGGTTGAGATATTTATTACTTTTACATCATCACCATTCTTGCATGTACACTGCATTGATGCAGATGTTTTAATTTCAAGTCACCTTGCTCAGCAGCTCATAATTTCAGAGATTGAATGATTTAGATGCACTTAGATGAACTATAGGAAGTTTGATTTTTATATACTGCTGTGCTGCTTTAACTGAACAATCTTTAGCAACTCATAGTGTTGGCTTTAGCTTTCGTGTATGTATCTAAAACATTCTGAAATGCAGTCATACCTACCATTGGCAAGTTCAGATTTTCATTAAAGAATAAAGTATCATGAAAGAATAAAGAACCATGGGAAAGAGAAGCTGTATTCATCCTGGTTTATTATTTATAGTAATCCATCCAAAATAGTAACCATCTAGATGGACTGAATCATTTAATATAATTACCACTTTACACTGTAATTCTAGGACAAAAACATTGTTGACTCATCAAAGTCTTTGGAATTCTAATCTTTTTATCTATTTGTTACCTTATAGAAGGAATTGTTGATTTTGACCAAATGTGTTTGTTATGTTGCTAAAGGTAGGAATATACACAGCAATAATTAGTTTTTGGTTAACAAAAGTTTTCAACTAGGCTTATTATGTTTTGTGCTTTTTACTGTATTTCTAAAACTTGGGTATATGTATAGAGGTAACAGAAAAATATTTTATAAGAATAATGAAATGACTCATTACAACTGTTTCATGTCCTGATGACAAAAGGGCAGTGCTACCCTACTATATGGATGTTCTCAGTGGTATCTGAGAACTCTTCAATTTAATAGTATAATAAAACACATTAACATTTTTTTAAATATCTAATTGTGTCTTCTAGGCCTTCCTTAAAGTTTCCCATGTCTCAATGGACTCCTGAATATAACAAGCTCTATACTTTAAAAGTGGATATGAAGAGTGAGATTCCTTCTGATGCGCCCAAGACACAGGAGAGTCTGAAAGGGATCCTCTTGCATCCAGAGCCCATTGGGGCAGCCAAAAGTTTTCCCGCAGGAGTTGAAATGATTAATAGTAAAGTGGGAAATGAATTCTCTCATTTATGTGATGATTCTCAAAAACAAGGGAAGGACATGAATGTTAACCAACAAGAGCAAGAAAAAAATGTTGTCCTAAGGAAAAAACGCAAAAGCCAGCAGGCTGGCCCTTCATATATGCAAAATTGTGTTAAAGAGAACCAGGGAATATTAGGATTGAGGCAGCACTTAGAAACACCAAGTGATGAAGATAATGATTCCTCTTTTAGTGATTGTCTTTCTTCTCCTTCATCTAGTCTGCATTTTGGAGATTCTGATACTGTGACTTCGGATGAGGATAAAGGAGTCTCTGTAAGACATTCCCAGGCAGTTTTGAATGCTAAAAGTAGAACTCATAGTGCAAGGTCCCAAAAGTGGCCTCCGACTGAGACAGACTCCGTTTCAGGATTGTTAATGAAAAGACCCTGTTTTCATAGCAGTTCATTAAGGAGACTTCCATGCAGAAAGAGATTTGTAAAAAATAATTCCTCACAGAGGACACAGAAACAAAAAGAGAGGATATTAATGCAGAGGAAAAAACGAGAAGTGTTAGCCCGAAGAAAATATGCATTGCTCCCCAGTTCTAGTAGTTCCAGTGAGAATGACCTCAGCAGCGAGTCCTCTTCCAGCTCATCAACTGAAGGAGAAGATTTATTTGTTTCTACCAGTGAAAACCACCAAAACAATCCAGCTGTTCCCTCAGGTAAAAATGTTTCTTAAGTTGAGTAAAACACAGAAGCTATTGCATTGTGTTTTGTGCTTATTTTCTTCTACATTTTGATGTATATGTAAAAGGAATATGAAGCTATTAACTTTTATTTTTAAGCCATATGACTAAATTAACAACTGTAGTATTAAACCATGACTCCTAAGATAAAAATTTTAAAAATTTCTAAAATTTTCAATTGAAAATTTTAAAAATTTCTGGTTTTTTAATAAAATTAAAGCTATTTTATACATATTAGATTATATTTTATGAGTTATTGATTTATGTTACTATTTTTTTCCCTGTAGTGCTTCTGTAGTATGTTTTACTTTTCTGAATACTTTTTCATCATACAAAGCTCTATGGAAGTTTTCATATTCAGCTACAGTAAGAGCAATTCTAGTCACTGGAAAAGACTACTTAATATTATCTTTCCTTTATGTACTCTAGTCTTATTGTTTACTATTACGTTGTCATGTTCTTTATAACTGAAAAATAATTTCAGGTATTTGAGAGATAACTTATTCTAATACTAGAACACAAACCTTTAGTCCTGACAGTGCTCAGTGGAGCATATGATTAACCAGTTAAAATTGAATTGATAGAGGATTAGTTCGATTGCTTTTTCCCCTTCCCCCCAGTAATATTTAACCAGAATAAGTTAATGTACAGACAGTCTCTGAAGTATAAGTATGTTCTAGATGTACCATTTTTACAGTTCGTTGTAATTTAAAGAAGTTGATGAAGTGAGCGTTGAGGAGTAGTCTGTGCCACTTCCTCTTTTTTTAAATCCTTCTATATGGGTTCCTTCCTTTCCCATCTATTTTTCTATCCTTTCCAGAACCCTGAAACCAGTAACTTTGTTCTTAATATTAGTTTTATTCATGTTTAGGTCTTTTTTTTAACCTACCCAAATGTTTGTTTTAAAAAGAGTTTGTTAAGATCACTCTCCAAGTGGGAGGAGGTTACAGCAACCATTCCCTGAGGTCTTAAGAAAGGGAGGCGAGAATAGGAATTGTCCTGCTTAATTGTCAATTCTCACATTTTTCTCAGTTGATTAGAATGTGAAGAGTTTGGGGAGAGGGAGCAACAGAGCCCAATTTCTGCTTGAAATTAGTGAGGCAGGATGGTTGGTGGTGTGAAGCAAAAGTTCTAAGGAGCTGATTTTTGTAGGAGGCATGAGAATAGAGTGAATGTAGATCAGAATCAGTGTCTGTTTCTCGGAAGAAGTTTATATATTGTCAAGTATTCAAGATAAATGCAAACTCTAATTGATTTTTAAATCTTATTTAATACTCAGATATTACCCTTAAGTGTTTGTCTCTGTAACTGTAAATCCAAAAGTTGAAACCAAGTACTCTTTGTACTTGATTTTTTCTGGTTTCTATTCTAGCCCAGTGTTTTGTTTTAAACTAGT
Organism: Lyroderma lyra; assembly: GCA_004026885.1. Classification (NCBI taxonomy): domain Eukaryota; kingdom Metazoa; phylum Chordata; class Mammalia; order Chiroptera; family Megadermatidae; genus Lyroderma; species Lyroderma lyra. Next base: position 14,008 of record PVJL010007167.1, read on the forward strand.
TTTTTCTTTAAAATGATTTAATAACATTCACATGGTGTGGAATTTTAAAAGTACCAAGAGATATAAAATAAAAAGTTAAAGTTTATCCACTCTTCTTAGCCTCAGTCTTTTTACCCAGAAGTAGTAATGTTAGCAGTTTCTAATCCTCAGGAACTTGAAAGCATATGTAAGGGTAAATAACTAATGTGGATTTTAAAAATACTAGTATGTATAGTTATCTCATTTTTAAAAACAGCTATGTAACATTCCCTTTGTATGAATGTTCCATAATTTATTTTCCCTGCTTTTGTTGATGAATATTTGCTGCATTGAACAGCCTTGTACACACACAGTGTGCACACATATGCAAGCATATATTAAGGAATAATTTTTAAAAGTATATCAGAAGGTATATGCATTTTATTACTTGCTAACTACTATTACCAGAATGCCCTCCAAAGAGTTTGCATCCATTTCATTTATCACCCAATATAGATGATATCATAATAATAATAATAAAAAAAATACCTGGCATTTATTGGTTATTTATTCTGTGCTGGTAGCATTCTCAGTGTATATTTATCCTCCCAACGCTATTAGGTGGATTCTGTTATCACTTTCATATTACAGAGGAAGAATTTGGAAAACTACTTTAGAATGATTTATATCAGAAGAATTAGGCTGAAATATTGATGGGACTTAGCTCTGTTATTAAGAAATCTCAGCTTTCAAAAACTTGACTTCCTTAGATTATTATGAGATGGGGTTTTCTTCTAGATATAATTTTAGTGCTGGCTTTTTGACTCCAAGCCCAGTGTGTTTTAGTGTATATTAGGAATTGCGAGAATATTTGACTTTCTCAAATTTTGATTAGATTTATCTACTAAACTTTAATAATATGATTTGTATGTTATGGATATTAGTTATTCTGAAGCTCCTGGGACAATGTTTTCATATACTCTTCATCAGCAGTTATTGACTGTTGCTTTAGTGAATTGATAGAAAAGAATGTTTTACATGTTAAGTATTTTGTTATATCTTCCAACTATTTCAGGCATAACAGTTGTAGATAATTAACTGGTTTTACCAAATCACATAAGAATGAGTTATTTAAGTCAGTATTTTACATTGTATAACAGATTCATTTGTTGTAATCAGTAGATTTGTGGGAATTCCCTGTTTACCTCTTGCTTCACCATTATTGTGTTTGAAATTTATTAGTGCTCTCTATTCAAGCCTGGAAAGCCAAAATGATATGTGACTTGGGTTGTTAGATGTTGAATTATTCCTAGTTGCCATATTGAGAATTTATACGTCCTGTTTTATTTCTATAATATTTGCCAAGAACTTTTGATATTTAAAAATGAACTAATAGAAACTTAGTTTGAGAGATGCTTATTTTAGTGACGTACTTCTGGGTTCTATTCAGTGAGCCTTACCTGAACTGCTGCTTAAATTTTTATTTTATAGTGCTAAAGCTCTGGGTTTCCCAATTAATTATGGATGTAATGAGCTTCTTATTTATAAACTTTTTAATTAGTTAAGTATTTATAGATTAGATCTCCTTCAGAGTTGAAGAAAATGTAAATACTACATGCCCCCAAATAAGAGGACCTAATTATGTCAGTCTCACTTTCCTGCTGAGGAGGAAAAAAAGTTTCAGCCACCTTGAAATACATGTTTTTCAGGGTTATGGTTAAAATAGTTAGATGTGTTATAACTAAATTACCAATTTATTTGCATATATAAAATATTGAATACATTTTAAAATACTGAATAAATTCTAATTTACAAGTATTGCCTGTTTAGTACCCACCTGTTCTGTTACTAGTTAGACTCACACTAGTTAGACATCAGTGACTTGGTAATTGCTAGAATCATTTTTTGTCATCAAACAGTTTTGAAGAGCCTTGCATCCTCATCTACTTTGTGAGAGATACAGCACTTGCTTACTCTATGAGTGAGCAATCACTGGAAATTTTATTCCAAACTAGAGATACCATTTTACTTCATATAAGAAATGGGAATCTATTTCACATTTTTAAAAAGTCCAATAGCTTTATATTTTTATTTAGAGCTTTAAAAAAATATATCTAACAACTGTATATTCATATTTTTCAAGTGCACTCCATACTGAATTTACTTAAATCTTTTTGAAGTTTGCTTAAAAATAATCAACACTTGGAATTGTAAAGTCCTAATACTAAGGATTATATTTAAATCTGAATTTCCTCCTTTTCCAAAAATAACATTGATAGAGTTATCTTTTGTTAATTTATATGGAAATATTCACACATGAAAATGGAAGTATACAATTAACTCCCACATATTCATAATCTAGCTTTAGTTTTTGACATTTTTATTTCATCCTTTACCCCTCACTTCATTTTTTTTAATTCATTTTTATTGTTAGACTTATTGGGGTGACATCCATTAGCAAGGATTACATAGGTTTCAGGCATACAATTCTACAGTGCATTGTCAGCTTGATGTATAAGTTCACCACCTAATATGACTTCTCTTTCCATCACCTTATATTTAGCTTCCCCAACTCCTCTCCCACCCCCTCCCTCACTTCTTTTTGGAGAATTTCAGAACACTTTCTAGACATCATACCATTTAATTTGTTTTACATATTTCATGCAAATTGGTAGATCTAAAAAGCTTGATTCAGGTTCAGTTCAGCAATACTTTCTTGGTGGTGCTGTGTACTTTCTACTACATCACATGTTAAAATTTATTAGAGGTTCAGATGATGCTTTATATAGTCCCCATCAACTTACCATATAATATTTTTTATAGTTAGTAGCTTTGATGATCTTCCTAGATTCATTATTTTATTAAAGATTGCAAAATGTTGGCTTTCTAGTTATTTCATTCTGCTTGCATTTACTAATTAAGGTTCTTCTGTAAGGAAGAATTCTTCTGGCTCTTGAACCACTCCCCTGCTTGAGTCCACTACTACTACTTAGAAGTATACTTTCCCTTTCAATAAACTTGCTCTTTGTTTCACCTTATTTAAAAAGAAAAAGAAAGAATTCCTACATTAACTAATTGGTTACTCTGCAATGCAGTCCATACAAGAAGTCAAAACGAATGCTTCTTTACCTTCATTTACCACTTTTCAGAATTGGTGCTCTAGCAGTATCCAAATAGGTTTTTAATTTTCAAGTATTATGAACTCATGTGTTTAGTTAATGTGTTACAATCCTTTTGTTCTTTTTGATGCTCAAATAGTTTCATCTTTAGCTTCATAGAGTTGGGTCTGTGCCCTTTTTTTTCTGGTTCCCTGGCCGGGAAGCGAACCCAGGCCGCTGCGGTGAGCACACTGAAACCCAGCCACTCCACCAGGGAACCCGGGGTCTGTGTCCTTTCGACACCACCCCGATAGTCTTTTATAATGTCCTCACTCTCTGATACAACAGGATGGTCTAGATTCATCCTTTACATTTTCTGCCCCAAATCTGGAAACAACCATTTCTTTAAGTCTTTATTTGTGATTTCCTTTTATTGAGAAATGATATTTAGAGACATTAAGCTAGTGCTTAAGGTGTTCATTGCTCTATCATTGCTTTTTGGCTTTTTTTTAATGGACAAAGTTAGGAATGTAAAGATTTTAGAAAGATAAATCATTTATATGAATAATTTATATGAATATTTTCATTGAAAGTTTAGAATTAGGGTTCTTATGTAAGCTTGTATTTTATATTTGGATCTCTTCACTCATACATTGAAAATCTTGATTATTGACAACATTAATTACTTTATTACTTTATCCCATACATATTCCAAATACATACACATAAATTAACAGCCATGAATATACATGGAAATAGTTACAATTATTACTAAAGGTGATTCTAATAAATATAAGCTGTGTGTGTGTGTGTGTGTGTGTGTGTGTATGTATGTATACTTTTATCCTCCCCATGTCTTACTCATAAAGGATCTCTTGCTTTTTTCAGTTACTATATGTCATTGTTAGGGTAGAGAAGTATTAAAGAGGAATACAAGTATGAATAAGAGATATCAAGGATATATACAGAGGGTGCCAAAAAACTGTATACACATTTTAAGAAAGGAAAAAGCTATTAAAATTGTAATACTTCAATATATACCAATAACAAAAGATGACTATAAGTCATGTTTGACTTTTGCAATTACAAGAGGTGCTCAAGGTGGTTACCATCAGCATCCAAACACTTTGGTTACAACGAACTACTGCTTGAGCAACGTTGACCAAAGTGCTCATATACTGTCTCAATTTCTTCTTGAAGTACTGTCACTACAGCCAGTTTTCAACAGTACACATCCTTTAAGGTCCCCCCATAAGTACAAGTCAAGGGGTGTTAAGTCAGGAGAACGGTGGGGGTGGGGGGCAGAGGCAATTCAATGTTCTCAAATTTCCAGTACCACTTCAAAATGGTCTTGTGCTCCTCGAATGACAACTATGCTTCCACCATTTTCTTTGACTGTCCTGCCTGTCACATGGTGACGCTAGCATTTATTTGTTTAACTCTATCTTTTAAGCGGATATCATACTACACATTGGTACCGTAATTCAATTCAGCTTCAAAAAGTAGTCATAGATAACATCTCTTAAAATATGTATACATTTTTTTCTCATACCCCAATATATATGTACACACACGAGGGCTGTCCAGTAAAAATCCAACTATAAATGCCTCTATTTTTTATGTTACTTTAGACAGCCCTTGTACATACACACACATGAGCTATTTAGAAATACCCAGCCATGTAATATAAAAATAGAGGCATTTATGGCTGGATTTTTTCTGGACAGCCCCCGTGTGTGTGTGTGTGTGTGTGTGTGTGTGTGTGTGTTTTAAATAGCTTCATTATGCATAACTTACCTATCACAAAATACATCCATTTTAATTGTACAATTCAATTATTTTAGTAAATTTAGAGTTGTACAACCATCACCACAGTTTTAAAACATTTCCATTAATCCCAGAAGATCCTTGCTATTTGTTTGCAGTTAATCCCTGTCCTCCCTTCAGCCCTACACAACCTCTTAGCTGTTGCTGTCTCCACAAACTTGCTTTTTCTGGACATTTCATACAGATGAAATCATATAATATGTGGTCTTTTGTGTCAGGGTTACCTCACTTAGCATAAGGTTTTTGAGGTTCATCTGTGTTATAGTAGGTATCAGAAATTAGTTTCTATTTATTATTTAGTTTTTTATATAATGTTCCATTGTATGGCTGTACCCCATTTTCTTTACTCATTTGTCAGGTGATGGCTATTGAATTGTTTCTAATGTTTGCTATTGTGAATAAAATCATACATGTTTTTATTTCTATTGGATACCCAACAGACAAATCCCAAAGAAGTCAAAGTTACTACAACTTCAGTAACTTTGTGACCACAAAAGACAGGAGCAGTAGCACCAGCAACTGGTAACAGATGCTTTTGATAGTAACTACCACCAACATGAGTAGTTATGGCACTGTGATACAGTTTATGTAAAGGAGTATGAGCTTTGGAATTAGAATTAGGTTTGAATTCCAAGTGTTGCTTACTGTTTGCATGACAGGACATTTTCCCTTTCTAAGATTAAGTTTCTTGATGGAGGTAGACACAGCATATTGTGGCATAAAGTATGTGCTAATTAATTGAAGGACATTATTATTGTTAGCATCATGCCAGATGCTACTGTTGTTAGGCACAGAAGGACCAGGGTAATCAATGATTACAGTGGCTGACATTGCTTATAGCTAGCTGCTGCCAAGAGAATCTGTGATCTCTTATTAGGGAATAGAAATGGATGTTGAGTTCATGAAGAAGCCATTGTTTTTGTTACCATTGTTGTACTACCCGCGGTTTTTTTCAGGCTGTTACAAATTTTCCTCATACTGTTTTAAAAGGTACAAACATAAGTAATCTTAAAGGAAATAGTTAAATAACCTATAGTCCCATAGCTCTAAAGTCTTAGCTGGACTCATTTCTTATCCTTTAATATTTCTAAATATAAAAGACAACATGAAAATAAAATCAGCCCAATAAGAACTGACCTGTTCCCCTGATATTTTTAAAGCTGTATTAAGATTAACTTCTAATTTTAGAAATGTTTCCTTTAAATTTTGTTTTAAATAATTGTTATTCTACAGAAAACACTAGATTGTAAATGCCAAAATCTTGTCTATTGTGATTATATTTAGTTACACAATTTTTATGTATTGTATTCCTTATGCTTGTAAATATATTTTTTAGAAAGATGATTGTTTAAGCAATAGAATGAGTGCCTGAGTGAGTTATTTATACAACCTTTAGTTACACAGTCTCTCTATTCATAAAACATTCTATAAATTGAGTTTTAAATACATTAGCAGAGCTAACTTTTTGTCATTTATCATTGAAACTTCAAAACTGTTACATTTATATTAGACGTTGCTTAACTGTGTAAAAGATGTTTAATAATGTTAGGTTATTTTTTTATAGACTTTTAAAGAAATTTAATGTGCACATACATGGCGAGAAATCACTAATAAAGTTGATATTTATGTGTAGCTTTTCTCCATTGTAGAATGGTAATGTCGAGCGGTAAGTTAAAATGAGGAATATGAAAAATAAAATAAAGGAAGTTAAAAAAAAAATCTGTGGTTTCGGGGTTTTTTGTATATATTGCTTTTTGTTTTAAATATATGAATCTAGAATATTATTTTAAAATAGCCATTTGAGTGCTGCTAATTTGTTTTTTCTGCTTATAAGATATATTTATACTGTTAAAAATATATCCTACTTCAATATGTCTATGTGTATAATCTTGAGAACTTAGAAACCTCTTTAAAAATTTGCACATCTCATAATTTTTAAATCTTAATTTTTTTCTGTTGATATGATTTGCAAATATTCCAAATTATAAATACAATATTATGAAGTATTCAAAAAATAACTTTCTCCAAATCAGAGTATCTTTCATTGCCTCTATGATTTACCAGTACTTCATTTGTTCTCTTTGGAGTATCAAAGAATATGTTGTAGATCTTTGTCATGAGCTTGTGTCTCTTCTAGATACTGGCCAGCTTTTGAAGTAGTGCACATGTTCGATGATGTAGAGATGTATTAGAGATGAAATTTGAGGTTGCCAAGGAATAACATCTTAGTTGAAGAAATATAGACTGCATAAATTCCAGTGACAAGAAAGTTGAACCATATGTTGTCATTGTGTGTGATAAGAGTTCAGTGGTTGGATAAAAATGAATATAAAATATCAATGGTATATCTACATATTAGTAGAAGAATCTATAATGAAAAAAGGGAGCTCATTTGTAAGAGCAGCAAAGAGAATCAAGTATATGAATAATCGTCTAATAATAAAATTGTATCACTTTACAGAGAGTTACAGTTATAATCAAACCAACCCTACAGTTGTTCTAAAGATTTATAAAAGACATTGGTAGATGACAAGGTGTATTCTTGAATGAGAAAATAATGCAAGGACTGTCTGGAAAGTATCCAGCCATGTAATATGAACAATAGAGGCATTTATGGATTTTTTCCAGACAGCTTTCATACACATACACACACACACACACACACACACACACACACATTTAAAGGAGGTATCAGAATTCAATGGAGGAAAAGGAAGGTTTTTCAATAAATAGTTTGGTAATTGCTAGTTTGCTGGGGACAGGGCTGGATTCTATTTATAAAATCTTATCTAATACCATAAACAAAAAATTAGTTTTAGATTAAATAAATAAGGAAACACATTGAACCAAATATAATATGTATCCATCCTCTAAATAAAGAAGCACTTTCCAAACTTAGAATAATTTATTTTTTATTTTTTTTTCAAACTTAGAATAATTTAGAAAAGAACATGTATAAAAAATTTCAGATTTTATACCATAAAATTAAACACTAATGTTTGTTTCTTGAAAGAATACCATATCATATAAAAATACAATCATGGGGAAAACATATAGCACATATAGTATCTCTTTTTTATTTTATTTTTAATTTTTTTATTTTTTTTAAAGTGGTGAAACAAAGAGACACTTTATTGAAGAGAAAGTACATCCAAAGAGGTAGGAGCGGGCTTGAGCAAGGAGAGTAGCTCAAGATATGTATCTTTATTTTAGATATTAAAAGGTTAATATCTTAGAGAATGTGAATCTTTTATATAAGATCTTAAATCAGAATCTTTAGATATTAGTGTTAATTTCTCTATAGAAGGTCATGCAAACTCATATGGAGACCACTAAAAGTTCGTAAAGAATAAACAAAAATCTTAAAAGAGGAAGATGTGCAGATTAAGAAATAGTAAGTACTGGGAGTTCCCTGGTGGTCTAGTGGCTAGGATTAGGTGCTCTCACTATCGAGGCTCAGGCTGGATTCCCATTCAGGGACCCACCAAAAAAGAAAAAGAGAGAGAGAGAGAGAAAAGTAGTGTTTTCACTATACGCATTTAGCTGTTTTTATAAAACCTTTCATTTTGACAAATACAATTTTTACTTTTGTAATTAATTTTATAGTCTTTAAAGTCAAAAAAAGAAGTTTTGCATATCAATTAACTGACAACCAGATGCCCTTTAAATATTTTTTCTTTTTGTTTCCAGGAAATATTGATGAAGATGTTGTGGTGATAGAAGCTTCCTCCACTCCCCAGGTCACTGCAAATGAAGAAATTAATGTTACCTCAACTGACAGCGAAGTGGAGATTGTAACAGTTGGAGAAAGCTATCGGTAAGATTTTAATTCCTAGTTTGTATATTTGAAGTTTTAAATATAAATATTTAAACACATTTGTGCTGCAGAGGTTTGCATAAATTCTTTTCCCTTTTTTTGGAGACTTAGTTTGAGCATGCATATACCAAGTTAGTATACAGTTTTCAAACCGCTCTGCATTAGACTCACCTGGAAGATTATAAAATAAAGATGTATTAGTGCTTGGATTGTATCCCAGACCAGCTGAAGTAGACTCTTAGGGATCAGTATTTTTTTAAGCACCCCAAGTATACAGTGATAGTTAATAGTCATTGTTCTAGAAAAACAGTAATTTTACAAATTGAGTTTGTTGTATGATTCAGAGTTCACAAACCTCTTTGAAATTTAGATTTAAATAATTCATAAATATTGGGGTTAATATTAAAATTGAAAGTGAAGAAGAACATTAAGGAATATTGATGTTGAAGTATTCTTTTTGGTATTAATACTTTCTTTTAAGATCTTATTGATACCAGTGAAGTACATGCTATTCTATTAGGGCAACCTAGTATATAAAACGTTTAAAACATTTTTTTGTCCTTCACTCAGTAATTTCATGTAAGCTCTGTAGTGAATGAAAAAAATCCTTGTTTGTTTTAATAAATAACTAGGAATAACTTTGCCCTTTTGAGAATCACTTTGACAAGTGAGAGAGAGGAAAGAAACAAACCCTAACATTGTATTATAAACACTGAATTCATCTTTTGCTTTAGATTATTGCAATATTGGTAAGAGAACCAGTGAAGTGTTTCTCTGTTCCATTTGATACACCAAAGAAATCTGTGGTTGAATCTTAATTTTTGTATTGGAATGAATTTAGAAGTACATTTATTTATTGTATTTTAATCTATGTTGTTACTGATTTTTTTTTTTTTTAAAGATATTCTTATTTTGGAAGTGTGTTACAATTGTACTTAGAATGTGCTTCTCCATTAGCCCACTGGAGTGCTATTTCCAATGGCATGAAAGCGAGGACTCTGTAATATATCCCTGATTGTTTTAAGTTTAAAATGATTTTCCCAGACTGAGGAAAATTGAT
>PVJL010007167.1:23867-81766 GCA_004026885.1 Lyroderma lyra
TTTTTTTTTTTTTTTTTTTTTTTTTTTTTTTTTTTTTTTTTTTTTTTTTTTTTTTTTTTTTTTTTTTTTTTTTTTTTTTTTTTTTTTTTTTTTTTTTTTTTTTTTTTTTTTTTTTTTTTTTTTTTTTTGCTTTTTGGTATGTGGGTAGCTCCCTGACTGGGAATCGAACCCAGGCCGCAGCGCTGACAGCGCCAATGCCAAAGCCTTAAGCCACTACACCATCAGGGAACTCCCCTGCCACAGTTATCTTGTGTCTGTACATAGTGCTTAGTATGACACTGACTCCATTTTCATAAGCTACAATAGAATTGCTAAAATTAAGGACCTGTTTTTCTTTGTGGAACTGGATATCTTTCTTGTCATGGAGACTCCTAATATTCAAGCATATACATTTACAATAGTAATGGACAGTGATCTTGAAAAGGACACACAGTGCTCATGGCCCATATTTATTTTCCTTCTTGTTACCTAGGGTATTAATTTTGTCACTGTTTAGCTAGCTCTTTGGCCCTTTCTCTTTAAGAGAGAGAATGCATCTGTGCTTCATATTCTTTCGTGTCAGGATTTGACAGTTGTCACTAATCATTTATAGGGACTAACAAAGGCATCTGTGAAACTGTTCCTTGTGAATAAAGTTTTTTTGCTGGTGCTCCACTCAGCATAGTATTTGAATTAAGGGATCCTATGAAGCTTTCACAAAGTACTAGAATGTGGACCTGGAACTTTTCTGCAGCTATTATATTAACAGCTTCCCAGAAATCATGAGACTGCTCAGTCTCATCAGATACTTGGTTTGTCAAGAATTTTAAATGATGATATCTATCCTCATCCAAGACCATTTCATCCTGAGACAGTTGTTTACTATCATGCCTCATTCTATACAGTTCTTCTTGGAATGCACTGTCTATTTTTTACTGTGCCTCAGGAATTAATCTTTATACGAGTACTTCAGTGTTTTCAAAATTTGAACTTCTTTCTAAACTCTTAGGCTTTCCAATTGCTGGTGCCATTTTCAGCCCCCAGTTTGAATCTTGGATTTCATTTCTGAAGTGGTCCAGCTCACATACCTGATGACTGCATATTAATGAATTTGGCTCACCAGTTTCCTAAGACTCACCTTTCTAAAGCAGATTTTTTATTCTCCTGGAGCCTTAGGACTGCACATTCTACATATTATCCCTCTGTACACTCAGTCATTCAGGTCATTACAGTGAATCCTTAAAAAAAAAGTAATAAAATTTATGTGTGTAAGAAATTTAGTACAATACAATGCCATGAACATAATTTAAAAATAATAAAAGTGGTAGGCTTTGAGAGTTTGTGGTTACACTTATTAAAACTATAAAGCAGCTTAAACAAGTGATGTTTCTTAAGGCTACCAAATTGCAGATGGTCCTCAACCTATGATGGTGTTATGTCCCTATAAACCTATTGTAAGTTGCAATATCGTAAGTTGAAAATGCATTTAAATAATATTGTATACCAATTTTACCCCAATAAAGAAAATGAAAAGAAAGTACTTTTAGTACAGCTAACCTACTGAACATCATAGCTTAGCCTGGCCTACCTTAAATGTGCTCATAACACTTACAATAGGCTACAATTGGGCAAAATCATCAAACGCAATGAATACACCGCGTAGAGTATTGGTTGCTTACCCTCATTTTTGCATGGCTCACTGGGAGCTGTGGCTCACTGCCACTGCCAAGCATCATGAGAGAGAATCCTACCACATATTGCTAGCCTGGGAAAAGATCAAAATTCAAAATTTGAAATACAGTTTCTACTGAACACACGTTGCTTTCAAACCATTGTAAAGTTGAAAAATCCGAATTAAGTCAAGGACTGTCTATAGTAAACTAGCTGCAACTATCTATCCTTACCTCTTCTGATCCCTGGAAATCTCCGATGCCTTCAATCTTTTAGGTAAGTAACAGAAGCTTAGCTTGGTTTAGGATTCCTAAAGCCGTATTTTGCAAATTCAGTCTGGACTAAACAATAAGATCATGTGCACATTAGGATGTTGGTATTTTTGTTACTTTGCCTACGGTAAATAATTTTAGGTATTAACATAAAGTGTAAATAATTGCTTATAACCCAAGTCATTATTCAAACTAACCGTTAAAAAGAGCCACATTCTTTAAACAAAATCCTGTATTTCACACCAATGATTGGTTTAAAATGATAACATATCTCTTCTTATATTCTTAGGTCAGTTGGTTAGTGAACATTTGTTGAACATTTCATTTAGAAAATGTTTATTGAGTGCCAGACATTGTGCTAGTCATAATTTTTAATTCTATTACCATTATTTCTTTGGAGAAGTCTTGCATGAAGCTCTTCACAATTTGCATTAAGAAAGGCTTATTATTTCTTGAGTAATTAAAAATTTTGGGTTTTTAAAATATTTACTAATTCAATGATATCATTGAAGGTCTCGTTCAACCCTTGGACACTCCAGATCTCATTGGAACCAGGGTTCAAGTTCTCATACAAGTCGACCACAGGAGCCACGGAACCGGAGTAGGATTTCTACTGTTATACAGCCCTTGAGGCAGAATGCAGCAGAAGTTGTGGACCTTACCGTTGATGAAGATGGTAAGGTGGAATACTAATAGTGTAGAATTATGAAGACAGTTTGATAAAATGAAATATCTTACTATGCTAGAAACTGCTGTTTAGTGGTAATATACTATTTAATTACAAGGCGTTGTCAGATATTCTGGTTACTGTTTCATTGCTTGGTAGTTATTTTCTTAGAAAAAAGAATATTTTTGCAAACGATAGTTTAATCTTTATAATATTGTCATATTTTAACTTGGCTATAAAAAATAGAAATGATTCTTTTTAAATACCGACAGGAGAAAAGCAGTATAATCAAATTTAAAGAGTTAATACTGGTTATTTAAAACATTGAATTCACTTTTAAAAGTACATTATTATTCTTTAATGTAATAAAAGGGTAGCTTATTTTGGCTTATAACTTTATCCAAGTAACTGAGGAAACAAAGCTAGAGTTGGAAAACGGAAGTTAGGGAAAGTGGTAGCAGTGCGAGGTCTAACATTTAAGTTCACAAGCTCATCCTAGAAAAATTGCTTCATACCTCATCATTGAATATCACTACATTCACCTTTGAAGTACTGCCCTTGGGAAGCTATGCACCTAGTCCACCCTTCAAAGCAATTTTGGCACTTTTTTCCTGGAATGGCCATCAGAGCTGTCATCGTATCACCTTTGATGTCCTGAATGTCATCAAAATGTCTTCCTTTCAATATTTCTTTTATCTTCTAGTAAAGAAAAAAGTCATTGGGGGCCAGATCAGGTGAGCAGGGAGGGTGTTCCAATACAGTTATATGTGTTTTGGCTAAAAACTCCCTCACAGACAGTCTCGTTGATGCAAGAGCCATGAGTTGTTGATGAAAAGTTCAGGTCATTTTCGTCTTTTTCACACAGACTTTTCAGCACTTCCAAATAGTAAACTTGGTTGACTGTTTAGTTGATACAGATTTATAATAAACAGTCCCTCTGATATCAAAAAAGGTCAGCAACTTCGTTCTGACTCTTAATTTGGACTGATGGAAATTTTTGGTCATAGAGAATTAGCTGACTTCCATTGTGCACTTTCACACTTTGTTTCAGGGTCATGTTGGTACACCCATGGTTCATCACCATTGATAACACAGCCCAAAACATCGTTTTGCCTCTCCAAAAAGTCTTGGCAAACTTGGACTCTCCTTTTGTTTGGTGAGCTCCTTCAGGACCATTTTCCACACATCTTTCTCATGCCAAGAGATATATATATATATATTTTTGGTAGTTCCCTGACTGGGAATCGAGCCCAGGCCGCGGTGTTGAGAGCTCCAAAGCCTAGCCACTGCACCACCAGGGAACCCCTCCCAAGAGATTTTAAGTTAAGATTTTCCAGGCTCTTGAGCCATTTTCCTGCTCAAGCCCAGTCCTACTTCTTTGGAGTGTACTTTCTCTCAATAAACTATCTCTTTGTAAGAAAATAAAAATAAAGATTTTCCTAATTATTTCTCTGTTGTTGTTACTTGGTCTGCTATGCTTCTCATAGTCAGCTGATGATTTTGATGCAAAATTTGACAAATTTTTGCGATGTTTTCATCAGTTCTGCTCATTACTGGTCGTCTTGACCTCTCTTCATCAGTGACATTTTCTCTCCCCTCAGAAAAACATTTAAAAAAAAAAATAGGGGGAGTTCCCTGATGGTGTAGCGGCTTAAGGCTTCGGCACTGGCGCTGTCAGTGCTGCGGCCTGGGTTTGGTTCCCGGTCAGGGAGCTACCCACATACCAGAAAGCAAAAAAAAAAAGAAAAACGTTTAATCCATTTGTACTCTGCCATTTTCTTCATGGCCTTATCCCCATAAACTTGGACTGACGTGTCCCTGATTTCATTTCCATTCTTGTCAAGTTTAATAAGAAATTTAATGTTTGTTCGTTGCTCTAATTCAAGCTCCGACAATCTCACGACGGCACATGAAAACAGGCAACAACAATAATGAATGCCACTCAGCGAGACACTGCCACATGTAGACATGAACACAGCTGTGAGACATAGACATACCAAGGTTATGAAACCTTACCGAGCTGTTTGTACAGTGCTGCCAACATAAACGCATAGTGGCAAGTTCACAAGCTTAATTGTCAGACCCCATACAAATATATGAATACATATATGAACTTTTCCACATATTGAGATTTATCTTCAGGTATTATTAGTTAATCTTAGAAGGAAATGGTCATTCAGAATTTCCTTAAAGATGGTCATCCTATATGAATTTGTTAGCTTTGGGAGTTAACTATAAATTGGAGAGAAGATACATTAGGTAGGTAGGAAGAGTTTGACTCTTTGGGAACCAGCTCTTATATGGGCTGTTTGCAGTTTGGATGATCATAACTTTCAGAATACCAGTAATTTGGAATTAAGATGTTTATGAAACGGTAATTTATTCTCACTGTCTGCATTTCATTCAACAATGTTTTGGATTTTATTTTTGAAGAACTATGAATTATCTGTAAGATAGTTAATATAACAGGAATTAACTAAAGAATACTTGGAGTTAATTAAATGTAAGATGACTATTTTGGAAACTCTTTGTATGGTTTTCCATGTGACACCTGCTAGCCAGCAAGTAGGAAAAAGTTAGAGTAGCCTTTTATTTATTTATTTATTAAAACTTTTTTTGGGTGGTTCCCTGATTGGGAATCAAACCCAGGCTGCAGCATTTAGAGCGCCGAAGCCTAGCCACTACACCACCAGGGAACCCCCTGGAGTAGCCTTTTAACCCATTAGAATTAGTTCAACCAAAATACCAAGTTAAAAGTAGTCCAGTGTTCGGTAGATGACCCCCTTCTGCCCACTAATTTATTTCAGCAGAAAGCTTCACTTTAACTAAAAATAAACACAAAACCAAAAGTACATGTATTAGTTAGATCCCAGTGGTTCTTAACTTGTACTCATTTTGTGCCCCTGGAGACATTTGGCAAGATCTACAGACATTCTTGGTTCTCACAGTTGTGGGAGAGTGCTACTAACATCCAGTGTGTAGACGCCAGGGATGCTGATAAACATCCTACAATGCCCAAGACAGCCCACCCACTACCTGCACTCCTACCTGCAACAAAGAATGATCCAGCCAGAAATGTCAGTACTGCCAAGGTTGAAAAACTGAGATTCCAACCTCCCCTTTTTATGTATAAGCAAATATATTTGTTTAAGCATCCAAAGTACAATGTCCCATATAGACCAGTAGGTACTATTTGTGTTTCAGGAATCAGCCTACCACACTGCATTGTGTAGAATTGTTTGTCCTTTCATTTGTTATCACATTAAGAGAGTCCCTTTTTTCAGATCTAATTGTTATAAATATGCTTTGGACTGATTTATTCCCATTCTCAATTTTTAAACAACCATTTTATAATCAGAGTCTAAAATATAACTCATTCATAGCTTAAGACCTTCCTGAAATTTCTTTTACATTATACTATAAAAATTTTTTATTTTTATTAGAAAGCACTGCTAAATATTAATATTTGCAAAAGAAGTTTTTGAAAACAGCAAAAAACATGTAAAAAGATTAACACATGGTATCATAGATAATATTTATTAAGTGATTATTACATGTTAAAGCATCATACAAAGTGTTTTCTATGTGATATTAGTTCATCCTAATATCAGTTCTATGAAGAAAATTCTGAACTTCCCTAGTTTTACAGATGGAATTGGAGAGTTGTTAACTAACTTATCCAGGATCATACTGTCAGTGATGAAATCAGAATTACTTTCCAAGCATCTGGCTCTAGAATCCATAGTATACCAGAGAAAGTACAATTTGTAAAACTGTACTGACAGTATGTTACAATGTATATGAACTTAGAAGAGACACTTTTACTTTCCTTTTCCTCCTCTTTGTGATAGATCAGAAAACTTACATAGTTGTTATCCAAAAACCTGTTAATCATCTGAATTATTGGCATATGCATATATGTATTGGATTTTTTAAATACAGTGATCATATGCTATAATATGTCATTTTAATATTGTAGTTTAGTTTTACAAAGCTTTTTTTTTACTATCTATTGTGATTATTAGAGTTTATATTTTTAAAGTTGGCTTTAATAATTATCCTAAAAATGTAAGCTTGGAATAAAATATAACCCATTACCTATTTTGTTTTGAAATGCTAAATATTTTGTATTTTGTTTTGTATTTTGTAGAACCTACTGTAGTACCAACCACTTCTGCAAGAATGGAATCACAAACCACAAATGCTTCCATTAACAATTCAAATCCATCTACCTCTGAGCAGGTCTCTGATACTGCTTCAGCTGTCACTAGTAGCCAACCCTCCACAGTGTCAGAGACTTCAGCTACTCTTACAAGCAATAGTATGACTGGTACTTCTATAGGAGGTATGTAAAAAGGAGGTGGGGAGGGACTTTTTATATTGTTTAAAAATGTATTGTTTTTGTTTTGTTTTGTTTTTTGCTTTTTGGTATGTGGGTAGCTCCCTGACTGGGAATCGAACCCAGGCCGCAGCGCTGACAGCGCCAACGCCAAAGCCCCAAGCCACTACACCATCAGGGAACTCCAAGAATGTATTGTTTTTAAGATCTTAGCTGTAGTTGTTTTTAAGAGCATATTCTTAAAAATAAACATTATATATAAGCTAAATAGTCTCAGTTAGAATTAGGTTATGATTTCATATTTGGGTTTGGGTGTTATATGTTACCAAAGTATCATAGCTCAACTAAAATATTGGGTAGAATTAAATGACTAACACCAAATATACAAGCAACAAAAGAAAAAATAGGTAAATTAAACTTCATCAAAATTTATAACTTTTCTATGTCAAAGGACATTATGAAGAAAGTAAAAAGATGACTTGCAGAATGGGAGAAAAAATATTTGAAAATCTTATATTTGTTAAGGTTCTGGTATCCAGAATATATAAAGAACTCAAAAACAAAAAGTAAAACAACCCTGTTTAAACATGAACAACGGATTTGCATAGAAATTGTTCCAAAGAAGATTTTCAGATGACCAGGAAGCACATGAAAACAACATCATCAGAAGGGAAGTGCAAATCAAAGCCACAATGAAATACCACTTTACACCCAATAGGATGTCTATTATTTTAAAAAACAACAACAATAAATCAGAAAACAACCAGTGTTGACAAGACTGTGGAGAAATTGGGACACTAATCTGGTGGGAATGTAAAATGGTATGGCTGTTGTGGAAAACACTTTGGCAGTCTCTCAAAAAGTTAAAGTTACCAGATGACTCATAATTCCATTCCTGTGTAAAAGAATTGAAAAGTGGAAATGGGAGTTTTAAAAAGTTTGATGATGTTCATTTTCTCAGTTTTTTAAATTGTTCTTTTGGTGCCATATCTAAGAAACCATTGCCTAATCTAAACTCACACAGATTTACTTCTGTGTTTTTTAATTTAATTTAATTTTTTTATTTTTATTATTTTGTGGTTCCCTGACCGGGAATCGAGCCCGGGCCACGGCGGTGAGCGCGCCAAATCCTAACCACTAGGCCACCAGGGAACGCCATACTTCTGTGTTTTAAGTTTTACAGTTTCAGCTTTTGTCTTAGATTATTTTGGGTTTCAGTTAGTAATGATCTCTAGTTGTTTCTACTATCATTTAATTATTATCTCCTATCAAATTAATTATCATTTTAATCCTTTAAAGCTTCCCTGATGTTGATATGATTCTTCACATTTGAACTGAAGAAATCTGGAATATTAAATACTTTCAATGTCAGTAAGATTTTTGAGGCAATGATTTGAACTCTTCTCATTCACTTCTCTCTCCTGGTAGCTTTATGAACCCTTATTCTTAGGTAGATTTTATGTGACACAGACCCAACTTTATTTCAAGATAGTCTGAAATCTGTTATTCATTCATTCATGGCCCTTGTTCACTCAGAATTCACATACTCTAACTATATTGATGACCACCTTTGGGATAGGCTTGCTCATGTTGTATTTCTCTAGACTAGGAGAACCTTACTCCAGGCCACATTGTTTCTTTGTATAAACCTAACAGAACCACATATAGATATTCAGGCTATAGTAGGGGCACTCAGTTCTGGTTTCATTTCCATCCAACACTACAAAACATTAATCACCTATTTTCTTCACATCTTGTCAGTACTTTGCATCATCTTGTGTATTTGTTGTTGTTTTGGTTTTGGTTTTTATGTGGGTAGTTCCCTGGCTGAGAATTGAACCTAGGCCACAGCGCTCACAGCACTGAAGCCTTAGCCACTACACCACCAGGGAACTCCTTTTTTTTTTTTTTTTTTTAAACTTATAATTCATTTTTATTGATAGACTTTTTGGGGTGACATCTGTTAGCAAGGATTACATAGGTTTCAGGCATACAATTCAACAGTGCATTGTCAATTTGTTGTGTAATAATTTCACCACCTAATGTGACTTCTCTTTCCATCACCTTCTATTTAGCTTCCCCTCCCTCCTCTCCCGCTCCCTCCCCTTTCTCCCCTTCCTATCCCCCTTGTCCCCAAATAACATTAAACAATTGATTGTGTCCATGGGTTATTTGTTTGTTTATTTCTTTTTTCTTTGTTGCTTGCAGTTTTTATATTCCATTCTTGCGTGTTTTTAATCTTGAGTAACTCAAGCTGTCTACATTTGCTTGTATCCAGGTTTCTGAATGAGGCTGATAAAAATCATAGAACCAAGCAGAGTAGTGCCTCATGAGTTTATGATATCTAATCTTGGACTTTTGGTTTCAAGTTGCCATAGTGTGATGTGTCTCGATCAGTTTCCTTTTTTTCCCTCAGTGGTTATTCCACAATTCTCAACTTCTCCGCAATACTTTTATTCCTCCAGGCAGAAAAAATAAAGAAAAAATAAATGGAGATTCTCAAGCCTGAATCCCCATCACTTCCAACCCCTTATAAATACTTTGTGTATCTATACATGTTCTTCTCTCCTAACTGCTGGTCTTTTAATTCCTTCTTGTCCCTTCCAGTCCCTTTATGGTCTGCCTCTTATCTCTTCTTGTGTCCTTGACCCTACTTTAATAATTATCATACCTGTATCTTCAGCATCTTTGCTGGTTCCAGTCCCTTAGTACATGCACAGGTACATTTATGTTAAGTCTATATACATTAAAGTGGATCTTCTTCACCTTAAATGCCTTCCTTTAACTTGTTTCTTGATGTCTTTCAAAACAAGCATGGTGTTAAAAATATCTGGCAATCATTTTCTTCTCTATTTTTTCTCAGGACTTTATTCTCAGTCCTACTCTCACTGGCCCATTTCATAACTGCAGTTGTTTTCACCTACCCCCAATATGCTGATGACTTCCCATTTTGTGTTTCCCTCTCCTGTTTTAAACTTTTATATCCAGCTGCCTATTGGACATCTCTGGACCACTCCGCAGTTACCTCAAAGTCAACGTGATGTGTTCCTTGCTTTATACATACATGATTTCTTATATATTCATTCAACAAATATTTATTGATAACATACTATATATCAGGCATTGTTTAGACACCGGACACAAAACTTAAATTTTCTGTCCTATCAGAGCCAACATTCTAATGAATAATAGTAGCTAACATCTTTTAAACTCATTAACATTGGTCAGTGATTTATCTATATTAACTCTGTTTTTTGCAGTAACCTATGATTTTATTACTCTTCTCATTTTACAGATGAAATTATTTGTCCATGATTATGTGATAGTGGAACAAGAATTCAAACCTAGGATGTCTGGCTTGGAGCCTGTACTCTTCCTTTATTCCAGGATTTCTCTCCCTTGGCTCTGTTTCAAGGGACAGTTCTTTATGTGTGGGACTGTCCCGTACATTGTGGAATGTTCAGTAGGATTCTTGGTCTCCACCCACTAAACACCAGTAACATCACCTCCCATCCAGTTACGATAATCAAAAATGTCCCCACATGTTTCCTGGGGGGCAACATTACTCTATACTATACCTGAATTCAGTGCTTCTGTTATAATACTGATTGATTTATGTCTTAAATTGTCTCCGATCTTGATGGTGAGCTCCTTGAAGACCTAGGATCAGGTCTTTTCCTAGTTGCATGAGTGCATGAATTCCTCTTTCCCCTTATGAAGTTAACTTAAATTTAGCAAGTGTTTATTGAGCTACCTGCATTGTGCAAACATGTTTCTAGTTGCTAGAGCCAAAACAACAAAGGCAGACAGTATGGTAAGTTATATTAAAGGCCAGAACCTTCATTTTGATCTTTGTATTTTCCAGTGCCTTTTGTAAATCCTTTACCATACCATTACAGTGAAAGTACTTTAACCAGCTTAGTGTCACTGGTCTGTGGAGTTAATCACTTTGGTGCAGGTTTGTGATTGTCTTATTTTTAGTGGGTACTTTGTGGGCTAATTATAATAAAAAGTGTTTTATTTACCTAAACAGATATCTTTGTATTTCTCTTCTAATTTATGGCAGTTTTCTTTGGTCAGTAACTCTTGAACAAGAGGACATTCAGTTATTTTTACTTTGGGTTGCTACTCTGAGCAACAAAGACATTCTGGACTGTAGGAAAATAGACTATTAATTTAATTGGAAGCCAAAACTGTACCCTAAGAAGTAGAGTCACAAGGTTAGTCTTCTTTTTGAGACCATACTGTTAATGCTCTGACCCCTTAAATATGTCTTCAGCCTTAAACATATTATAGTCATTGTGCTTCCTCTTCTTTCGCTTTGATTTTTTGTATTTGAAGTTTTTGAAGACAAAGAAGGTACACGTTCTTTATGAATAGATAAGTGTCATATCTGTCACTTCAGTCACAGTTCTAGCAGTTCTTAGATTCCTTGCTCTGATTATAAACTCATATCCTGAATCTTAGAGTTACATGCAGTTCTTAAATTAACTGGATTTATAAATTTAAAGCATCAGAGTTGAAAGGAACCATTTAGTTTATCTGCTGAGTGGATTTAGTGTCCCAGTGGTTTTCAGTGTTTTTTTTTTCTGAAGTAACACAATAAATGACATTCACCTGTACAACACCTTGACATGCAGGCTGAAATAAAACCCTGAAAATGTTGCAGGAAGAAAAGCTACTGTAATAATGAGTTACTGCTACAAATATTACAGCATATCGAAAATGGTTACTTAATGTTTAATAGGCTGTTGATCACTGTCAGTTCCTGATATGCTTGTTGTAACTCTGTTCAGGTTATTCAAGAAATTTGGAATGCAAATGAAAGCAAGTAACATAATTATAGAACTGACTTTGAATCTACTACAGTTTGTTTTATTTTTTATTTTTATTTTCCTTTTTATTGTTAAATGTATTGGGGTGACATTGATTAGTAAAAATTACATAGTATAATTTGTTTTAAAAGTAAACAACTTGTCTACTTTCACTGTTTTGTGTTACAAATTATTTATTATGTTTAACCTCTTAACTGAGGCTCACAAGGTAATACTAATTCCAGAAGGCAATTAGAAATTAGTAAAATTTGTAATTTTTTTTCCATCCAACTTTACTGACTCCTGAATTCAAGTTCCCAGGTTAAGAACCTTTACAAAAGGGTTTGGGAAATTAGCCCAAACAGGCCAGACTAGGGGATTGGAAAAAACCCAACATGCAGATATTATGTAATAGGGTTTAGATCACAGACCTTGCCCAAAAGAGAATCAGCAAAAGCAGGTTAGAACATGTATGGAGGGCAAACCCAGGAGAATTACAGGGAAGTTTGCTGCGATCAAACCTATCAACCAGAGCCTGAGGCACTCCGACCCAGATTCATTTATGAGCTCGTAAATTCATTTTGCTTTAGCTATTTTTGATCGTATTTTTATATTATTTTTTAGTAACCAGAAGATTCCTAATTGGTACCTTGGCCCAGAAGAAATTAGCTAGGTACTGTGAGCCAAATAGGAGCCAGGGTATCCCTGGTATTGGTTAGAAATTAGGCTAGGACAGTGGTACTACAGAATCCTAAGGATTCTGAGGAGATGCTTCAAGGTCAAGTGGGAGATGGGGGAGGGAAAGACAGGACTCTGAGCTCTCCATGCTTCATATTTATATTTTTTAAGTAAAAATTTTATCTCCATATTTATCTGTTTTATATAGTTTCCACATAATATGTAGTTTGAGGAAAGCGTTCTGTTTTTAGTTGAAACACGAATAGATCTGGGGCCACTTTTGCAGTTCTTTAGGCTTGCAAGAACATACCTCCAATACAACCCTGGTGGAGAGTGTAATCAGGACTCAGGTATTTCACATCTAGAAGGTTATCATCTTTACTAACAATTATTGCTCCATTGAATAGGTGAGAAAGAGGTTAAATAACATCTTCCTCAGATGTCACCCCAATAAGTCTAACAATAAAAATGAATTAAAAAATAATAATAAAAACAAAAACAAAAACAAAACAAAACAAAACAAACAAACAAAAAAAAACATCTTCCTTAAGCTCACATTTCTCAGGAGTAGACAGCCTTGTGATTATAACTCAGGCCCATCTGACTCCATGCCTTTCCCCGCCACTATTCAACACTAGATTATTATTAGACACCTATAATTTTTCACATTAGAGTCTTAGCATTTTTTATGTTCTATCAGGTCTGAGTTTAGAGGCCAGAGGAAAGGAAAAGATGTTAGAGGTTATTGAGACTTAGCCAGACATGCTCTGAGTTGGGTGGTTATGTCTTAAGATAAAATTTTAAGTACACGTAGGCTGCATTATATAGTGGTATTAGGGGTTCATGGAGCTCAGGAATCTTTGCTTTGTTGCATATAGTGGAAGGGCTTACATGATGTTTTAGAATTTAAAATGCAATTTAAAACTGTCATGACCAAGGAGATGATCTATTGCCATATTTAAACATCAGTAAATAAGAGCCTCTTAAAGAATTTAGGTTTTCAGGAAAAATCCCAGTGAAGACACTGAAATTATGTGATATGTATGTTAAGAATGTGGCACCATCACATTCTTATTTACAGAAATTTGAATTTACTGTACATTTCTTAGTTCTTTATTTACTTATTTTTACTTAGTATCTGTTTTTCACACAGTTATATTTGATCATTTGATTGTTGTGTGCTTTTTTGTTTGTTTGTTACAAGATGACTCAAGGAGAACTGCATCTAGTGCTGTAACAGAAACTGGTCCTCCTGCAATGCCACGGCTACCTTCCTGCTGCCCCCAGCACTCGCCATGTGGAGGGTCATCACAGAATCACCATGCATTAGGACACCCACACACAAGTTGCTTTCAGCAGCATAGCCACCATTTTCAGCATCACCACCACCACCATCATACTCCCCACCCAGCTGTCCCAGTTTCTCCCTCCTATAGTGATCCTACTTGCCCTGTGGAAAGGCCTCCACAAGTACAGGCACCTTGTGGAGCAAATAGCAGTTCTGGTACCAACTACCATGACCAGGTATGTAGAATGTTATGAGTATTTCTTTTCTTAAATTTTTAAAATAGTGATTGTTTTCAGGAGGAAAAAACACCTAATGATAAATTTTACATACTAAATGAGTCATTTTTCTGTTGTCCATACAAAAGTGGCCTAATTTAGTGGGCTGTGATTTTTCTTTTAAAATGAAGTCTGTAGGATTTTTTTTCATGGTCTAAATCAAGACGTGTGGCCCAGGATGGCTTTGAATGCCCAATACAAATTCTTAAAACATTATGAGATTTTTTTTTTTTTTTTTTTTGCGACTTTTTTTTAGCTCATCAGCTATCGTTAGTGTTAGTATATTTTATGTGTGGCCCAAGACAATTCTTCCAGTATGGCCCAAGGAAGCCAAAAAGTTGGACACCTCAGGTCTAAATTATTGCAATTAATTGAGGGGGCCAGGGATGTGGAAAATCAGAAATGATACTATTTTTTATTTTGGAATGTTTTAATTGAAATGTCAGCAAAAAATTATAATCAATAAATTAATTGAAATTTCTAGTGAGTGTTCAAAATGTCAAATAATAGTAAGTTAGTATTGGTGATCACATAGAGTAAATGCAAGTGTTATATGCTACTTTAACTTTTGCTGTATCATCTCTGTACAATTATGATATAAACGAAGGTGGTGCATACTTTAGCAAAATGCAGTTTCAGAGAGAACAGCAGCAGATCTATATGCTAGAAAAAGGGCTAGAAAAAAGTAAAAAAGAAAATTCAGAGCAACTGTTTTTCTGTATCCCTTGATCTTTTTCCTAAAGTACTTACTTCATTTTTAATTTTATTATTATTATTATTTTTTTTAATGTGGGTAGTTCCCTGGCTGGGAATCGAACCCAGGCCACAGCGTTGACAGCGCCGAAGCCTTAAGTCAGTACACCACCAGGGAACTCCTATTTTTAAATTTTGATAGCTATCTTTTCTCGATGTGACATTAAAAAATAATTAAGAAAGTGGGTGTCTCCTAAAAAAAAACCCATCTAACTGCTGTTATCAAAAGAAAATTTTACGGGATTCAGTGGGAAATGCGATTAGAGATTTGAGATGATGTTTTTGTTCTGGTAACAGGTTTGAGTATTAGCATCTACTGGGCGTCTAGTCCAGCTTACTTCTTGGGAATGAGGAACCAAAAGGAAAACTTTTCAGTAGACTGAATGAAAAGCCCTACTTAAAAGGAGAATTTCCTTTTACTAGAAATTTGGGCTGATAAGGAGGTTATTATTATAGCAGGAAAATGGTGAAGAAATGGAAGTACCAACTTCTCCCCTATTTATTGAAGAGCTGCCAAAAGGTGGACCTTTTGCTCACAGAATATTGTTGTTGAAGTAATAAAATAATACAGCTGGTTTGAGAAATCAGTTATGTATGCAACTTTTTTTTCAACCCAACTGACTTAATTATAGGTAGAATCTCTTACAGTTCTGTTCAGTGTAAAATAAATGTAACCTAACCTATTCATCTATCTCTAAGTAGAGATATTTGGATTGGCACAAAACTTGAGGAAAGTCAGCAGGATCAGGCATTCAATGGTGACAATGGGTATGAAGGAGAACAGAGTGAGATTTTGAAGATATAAACGGTGTAAGACTCATATAGACATTTGGAGAACTCTGAAATTAGGCACATGCTCATGAAGAAGTGAGAGAAGCAAACCAATCTGAGGATTTGTGGTTGTGTAGATGTCTTACGATTGATTGCCAGACTGTGGATAGGCAGAGGAAGACTGGGGAGGATTAGGTCTGACAACAAAGAAGCAGTAGTTATTGTGCTTGACTCTGTAGTCTTTACTGCTCCTTTGGGTGTAGCTTTCTCTTTTGAGAGAGTAGTTTGGTGTTTGTTGTGCATTACTTATAATCAATGTAAAGTAATATTTGCCATTTCTCTACCAATCTTGCTTACCCTTCCTTTTCTTCTAGAATAAGAACTTGAATGAACTGTTGGATTTGTGAAAGAGAGTGTTCTCTTTGTTGGTCTTCCCCCTTTTTATTCTTTATTTTTAATGTTACCCTCAGTTCCTTTTAGGGGCACCTTCGCCCTTCTTTACTCACGCTCTGGGAGTGTCCTTCGTCCGAGTACTAGCCAGGCCTGACCCCACTTAGCTTCCGAAATCACACAAGATTGGGCGTGTTCACGGTGGTATGGATGTACATTCTGGGAGTGTTCTTAATCACTTACTGGAGAAGACAATTGGAAGTTTGCTCACCTTCAGAGTATGTTGATATTCCAGTCCATTTGCCAAATTTTAGTCTTAATAGGAAATTAGGGAAAGGGTTTGAGCCATAAATACAAACTCACAAGCTCACAATATTATTCTTAACTCTTATTTACCTAAATTGAGGACATACATTATATTTATCAACTCGAAAGAGGGCAGACATTTACTTAATTAATTGTACACATGGAATATAGAAGGAAAAAGGAGCTCTTCTTTTTCACCTTCCCACAGCTTTTCCTATATCACATCCCCCTTCCACTTTAGCAGGCAGAGTTTCTTTGTTTCTATTATTCCCTGAACCTGGAGCCCATTGAAAGTACAAAGACCTCTGTGGTTCCTCACTGGACTCCTGGGTGACCTGGGCCTCTAAAAAAAATATTACCCTGTTTTTCTTTATCTCCAGCCCTTCAGTTTCCAGTATTGAACTGTTCCTGTATATAATTCCATATATAACATTAAATCTTTATTTTCTTTCTATAATTATAGTTTTAAAACTATAGCTATACTGAACATTAAGCAAAAGCTTGTATTTAGATTACTCAAGGATAGAAAGAAGCAATTCTATTTCTGTAATATGCTCTGGAGTAGAAGATAAAATGTTATTACTAGGACTTCAGAATGCTTTGGGGGAGAAAAACCTAATTACTAATGAGTAGAAATGGAATCTAGACCCTCTGTTTTATTTTCCAACTTAGTAAATGAGCCTTCCCTGAAGTCTTATGCCCTTTGTTATCTTGGATGTTTGTACTATTAGAGTTTCAGCTGAATGCTTGGTATTTACTGTTTAGAAACAGGACAGGTGAGTTTTTACTTAGAACCTTAATGTTTTCAGTGATGTGATTATGTTTTCCAAGGGGTACTAAATTAATCAGAATTTTGGAATAAAGGCGAATATGGAAGTATGATTTAAAAGTTTCTTTATAAGATCTAAATAATGGAAGAGAATTAGACCTTAAAATAATTAACTTTTGTTCATCTTCTCTCATGATCTATTTTTAAAAATTGTTGATAGATTTTAAGTATACAGTCATAACATATTTTACAATCCAATATACACATATTATTTTCTTGTGTTCAATAGGTCTCCACATTAAAAGTTTTACTATTTTCAAAATTTTAATTCAATTTTAATTCAAAGATTCTGTTTTTCTGGATTGCATTGGGAATACTTTTATAGCATGAAACAATGTTTTGACCAAACTTTATAAAGATAAAATACAGTTCCTCTTTATACAGCAGGCATTGCCAGTAGACCTGAGCAACAGCAGTATCAGAAGTCATGGAAGTGGTGGTTTTCACGGAGCATCTGCATTTGACCCCTGCTGCCCTGTTTCTTCCTCCCGAGCTGCAATCTTTGGCCATCAGGCTTCTGCTGCTGCCCCAAGTCAGCCATTGTCACTAGATGGTTATGGATCAAGCATGGTTGCGCAGCCCCAGCCCCAGCCCCCTGCACAAGCCTCACTCTCGTCATGTCGACATTATATGCCACCTCCTTGTAAGTATAAGTTTTACAGGCAAAGACCTTAGTGGCATATAAAGGACACATTTACATGCCTCCATGAAATAACCTTTCAATAATCTTAATTTATAAATTTTTAGTATTTCTTTGGCCCAGGAATGGAGCGTATTTTCCCATTTCATTCTCCCTTCACCCCATATTGCCCAAACAGTCGTGTAAGTTAAAAAAGATCAGCTGTTCTTTAAAAGGATCAGGAGAATAAAAGGTGTCATATTTTATTTATTTTATATTTTAATATTTACATTTAATATCTATGAAATTGAAACACATTTAATGGCACCTTATATTCCTGTATGAGGAAATTTTAAGGGATTTAGATTTATCCTTTAGGAGTAATGGGAAATCTGAAAGTTTAGTAGTTGTTTTTAGGTGCAGGAAAGTAAATTTGATTTAGAATTCTAAAGCTTAACTGAGGTATTAGAGACAATTCCTTGACAGAAAGCTTTGCCAGTTGCAAAAAGGTTTTCATACTCATTTGATGCAGGTAACAAAAATAGAATCAGACATGACTTTTCTAAAGAAATTGAAATTTATGGGATATCATAAGGAATGAGAAATTAGGCTATGTAATACATATTTACTACTTTGTTAACTCATAGTCTAATAATCAAATGGAAACTTAATAAATACTTTGATTAAAAAATTGAAAATTCATGCTAAGAGTAAAGCAGCTTTTGATCTGATTACATGCAAGGAATAATTTTCAGTTATACATCTCCTTAGGTTTTTTTTTTCTTTCCTATAATTTTTAAATCTGCAAACATAGCTAGAGTCAAATCAGAATTTGTACCATGAAACTTGGTGATATATTATTTACCTTTGTAATAATGCAACTTAAAATTTAAAGTATAAATTAGAAAACAAGTTTTGAGACAGAGTTAGTTTTTGCAGAGCATTGACCAGTGGGCAGATTTTATGTGAACACTGGCATGATATTATACAGGCTGATCTGTAATATTTGTTGGTACTCATCTTCAATTGATCATCTTTTATTAGGAACTCAAATTATGTGGTTTTCTGCCCCTTCCCTTTAAAAAGAATGTACTGAGGCAATTTGTAAGTGTGTCTATTCATAAAGAAATAAATTTTTTAGACTTAAAATTTTTACTTTTATCATAAAAGTAGCTTGTGTACATCCTAAGAAGTTCAAACTGCAGAATGATATAGAATGAGAACTTAAAAGCACTTCTCCCCATGTCCCACAAATCTTAATATCTCAGAGGTAACAGCTTTTTATAGGGTATTATAAAACCTTTTCGCACCCTCCCCCCAAAAAAGGGGGGGTTCCCTGGTGGTGTAGTAGCTAGGCTTTGGCGCTTTCAACGCCATGGCTTGGGTTCGATTCCCAACCAGGGAACCACTGGGAAAAAAAAAAAAAAAACAACATAAAAATCCTTTTTGGAATTTTATTTGTATGTATACATGTCTCTCATTTAAAAAAAAAAAATGGGAATCATTCAGCATATTATTTTTGCCTCTTTTTCATTTTTAAATTTAACATTGCATTTCAGATTTTTTCCATATCAGCACATAAAAATCTAGCTCATTGTTTTTAATACTTTTATAATATTCCGTTGTATATTAAATCAGTCCTCTGTTGATGGATATTTAAATTGTAGTTTTTGAGTCTATCTATGGGATAACTTCCTAGAAGTGAGATTGCTGGGTCAAAGTGACATGCTGAACTTTCAGGAAGCAATATCAAGAACTTTTTTCTTTTACTGGCAACAGCATATAAATTAAAGAAGGAAGGGAAATGGTTTATGTGGGAATAAAGCATGTCACCTTTCTACAGTGGTTAACAATCTGTTTTGTTTAGATAAATAGTGAATTATTATGATGGCTTATGTTCTCACTACAGTCAAACAGATGGTGACTATGTGAGGTGATATATTGTTAGTTAATCTGCTTGTTAATAATTATTTCACAAAGTATACATATGTTAAATCATTATATTGTATACTTTAAATATTGACAATTGTATTTGTTAATTATACCTTAATAAAGCTGAAAAAATAAGATGATTGATGAGTTAAATTCATTATGAAATAAAACTTTAAAATTTTGTAGTATTTGTGAATATTATTTTTTGCATAATGATTGTAGAAATAGAAAATTTAGAAGTGAAACTGGAAAAAAACACTGAATTTGAGGAAGGATAGTTAAAAATGATAAAACATACTGACTTCCCTATTATAACCAAGAAGTACTGAGTTTGGTGACTCAGAGTAAACCTTTGATTTGAAAACATAACTTTTAGGAAAAAACTCACTTTAAAAATTTGGCTCACAACTATTGAGCTTAGTGAAAGTTTCCTTAAAATATATGCTAGCAAGTTTTCCTTTGCAAATATAGCTGAATGAATGTTCGTGATCACCTAACTTTCACCCCTGCTGAATGAAACAAAAGCATTAAAAATTGAAAGAATTCTTCTGTAATGAAACTAGAGAATGGCCATAACTTTATACCAGACTACCAAGAAAGTCTTCCAACTAATATGAAAATGAAATGAAATCCAAGCAAGAGACAGACATGTTTAGATCTTTAAACAGATGTAATCGCTTAGATTAAGAGAGATGTATATTCTTCAGGGGACCTATCAACACTCATTTTGAAACACAGATATTCAGAATGAAGAAATGGGAGAAACCATCTTTATTGAGGGCTGATTTCTATAACAGATTCCTGGCAAAAATGTCATCTTCATCTTCTTAATATGACACAGGAAAAATAGCAAGGGGTGGGGAGAGAGAGAAGAGCAGCAATTAAAGAATGTCTTTGCATTCTTGCCCAGAAGAACTCAGAAGTTCCTTTCCTCCCTACAGTGCTCTGTTACCAGTAAATTACAAAGTAAAACAAGATTTTTGTATTTACAAATATATACTTTATACATTAGACTACATAAAAGCGAAAAACTTGTGTAAGGCAAAGTAAAAGTAACAAAAGGCAATTTAGGTTGTTTATACCTTATGAAAAAGCTTCCATGTATACAAAGAATACTTACAGATCAACAAGAAAAATGTTACGAATATGAAGAGATCATTCTGGGAAGAAATATATAAGTGGTTAATAAATACAAGGTTTTTCTCAGATTTGCATTTTAAAAATTTAGTGGTAGTATAGGGATAATCAGTCACATGCATGTACTATTAATGGAAATACTATGGTAAGCTTTTGGGAAGGATATTTTGTCAACTGATATCTGAACTGCTTGTAGGAAAAATATGAGTGTACGTGTCTTTGTGTGTGTGTGCACACTTTTGCATATGCATGTGTGAAAGAGTGAGTGAGCAGGAGGGGGATCATAGAGATGTTTATCGCAGCATTTGAGTTGCCTCCAGTTTTCATCAGTGGTGATTTCTTCTATAAGTTTTGCTTCATTCCTTTAATAGACTACTATGAGGCTATGCATGAAGTAAAGGTATACGTATTGACATGAGAAGATATACCTAAGATTATCATTCAAAGAAAGCAGGATGCAGAGCAGACTCAAGCATTGATAAAGTATTCATGAAAATTAAATGTGCGCTAATATGTTTATAAAACCCAATAGAAATATATAATAGCAATATATGCTTAACTGCGTGGTGCCTGTGTTTTTCTTACAGATGCTTCTTTGACAAGACCACTTCATCATCAAGCTTCTGCCTGCCCCCACTCCCATGGAAACCCTCCTCCTCAGACTCAGCCTCCACCTCAAGTGGATTATGTTATTCCTCATCCTGTACATGCTTTCCATTCTCAAATATCTTCTCATGCAACAACTCACCCAGTGGCAGCCCCACCCCCGACTCATTTAGCCAGTACAGCTGCCCCAATCCCTCAGCATCTTCCTCCCTCACATCAGCCAATTTCACACCATATTCCAGCCACAGCACCTCCAGCACAGAGACTGCATCCCCATGAAGTAATGCAGAGGATGGAAGTTCAAAGGAGGAGGATGATGCAGCATCCAACGTATGTTTTATGTTTATAAAGAGAGAATCACACTTCATTTCTTTTCCTTCTATTTCCACTTTTCTTTAAAACTGTAAAATCCTTAGATGTAGCTGTACTAAATCTTCACTTCACTAGGAAATTAATTCTTTACTAATCAGAACCTTCCTCTTATCCCAAGTTGTAGGTGTTGACAAAACAAGTTCCTATCAGGTCATTTAGTAAAATCAAAGCGTTTTCAGAATGGGACCCAGGGTCATTTATTTTTGTAAACCAATCCCTTGTTTGTCTGTTTTTTTCAGTAAAGATAAATACTAGAATTGTAGATCCTGGGGAACAAGCTATAAGGTTATCAAAGATATAATTTGATTTGTTACATGTTACTAACCAGAGGAAAGAAGAGTCCTAGTAGAATTTTCAACAACTGACATTGAAAAAAGTCTTCTTAGTTTATTTCTAAACTTAAAGTATTATACTCCTCAAGCATGAAAAGACTATAATTAAATTTTTTGT
Source organism: Lyroderma lyra (assembly GCA_004026885.1). Taxonomy (NCBI): domain Eukaryota; kingdom Metazoa; phylum Chordata; class Mammalia; order Chiroptera; family Megadermatidae; genus Lyroderma; species Lyroderma lyra. Next base: position 46,016 of record PVJL010007167.1, read on the forward strand.
TTTCTTTTGAAAATTCAGGACCTGATTTTCTAATTGAGGCAGCAGACTCTTGGTCTAATTCTGTAAACATACTTCCTCATTTTTGTAAATAAAGTTGTATAGGAAATTAGCTACAGTTGTTTGTTTTTGTATTGTCTATAGCTTTTTTCACACTACAAAGACTAAGTTGAGTAGTTGCAACAGAGACCATATGGGCCATAGAGCCAACAATATTTCTTAGTCCTTACAGAACACGTTTGCAAAACTCTTGTTGATCTAGTTAACACTCTAGCACTTGTGTAGCTTTTTCCTTTAGTTATGTAATTTAAGGTTATATCCAGAATCTCTAACCCCTGACATTCTAATATGGTAATCCCTTATATAGAAAGTTATCAATTTAATATTTGTATCTTCCAGTATTTAGAAAATTACTTATTCTAATCACTAAGATTAAATGTGCAGAAATCTGTGAATGTGTTAGAAACTAACAAAATAAGAATTGGACTATAAAACTAACTCCTTGGGACTTTTTTTTTAAGTGTTTGTTTAGAACTTTATGATTATTTACATTTGTAAATTTGACTGACTCGACTAGAAAGAAACTATAATAAGCTGGGGTGCAGAGTAAAGAGTGAATGGAGCTAATACCACGTTCACAGATGATGATAACTTGTACTTGCATGTGTTCAAAAAAATGAACAAGGTTAAAATCTTTTTCTCCAAAAAGTGTTACCCATTAAAATGGATGAATGTTGTCATAATATAAAAGTGCAGCAAAATAAAATAGCTTCCATTTTTATGCCTTATATGCTTATATAAAATAACTTCTTTGTGCCTGCATTATTTGCTGAGGTGTTTAGTTTTTAAATATTTTATTCAATTTCTATTCTATTTAAAATGTCTACTGTCAAGAAGGTATACAAGATAATGTTAAAATAACCTTTTTCCTTCGATGATACTTGAATTGTAATAAATTAATGAGCAGTGAGAATGTTAGGGTTTGGGTTTCCTGATTTATTCTTAATCATTAGTTTTACATTAAATTTTTATAACTTGTTATAGGGTTAATTTATTTTGAGTAATCTATGGCTATTTTTAATATTAGTACTAGGTTATTTTCTACATTAAGAAATAACCAATTATTCAATTATTTCCAGTGGTCTTTTTGTGTTCTGTGTTTCCAGGCGGGCACATGAACGCCCCCCACCCCATCCACATAGGATGCACCCAAACTATGGTCATGGGCATCATATTCATGTGCCTCAGACTATGTCTTCACATCCTCGACAGGCTCCAGAGAGATCTGCCTGGTTAGTATCTTGTTTTTGTTAAAGTTCTACTCAGCAACTTGTGGTAAAACATCTGGAAGAGGTGCCTTGTGATAAGTGGCCATACAGAAGGATAATGTGGAGAAACTGAATTCCAGCTTAGCTTTGAGGCATTATCTCTGGGTGAGTTAAAGAGCAGGAAAGAAAAGAGCAGGAGCTTGAGTTCTGGGGAAGGGAACCATGTTAAATAAGAGTAGAGCTTTTTTTGTTGTTTTCCTACTGTGGTAGAAGTGTCTGTCATTAAAGTTAACTCCCTATGTGGATACTACTTTTCACAGTTTCTTTATCCACCTTTGTATTCAAATTTGCTATACCACCCCTAACCCCTGCTCTGCTAGTGACACAAGAAATCCAGCCTGCATCCTCCCAGGCTTATGGTCTTTTTGTAGAGAAATGGAAGCAGATTTGTATAAATTTTCTTTCTGAATCCATTGTCTGTAGGCAATCAATTGAGATCTTGGTTCACAATGCCTTTTGAGGCGAAATATAAAATGAGAGTAAGTATAGTAAATGAAGATTTGGCATTTACCAATTTTGTTCTTTCTAAAATTTGTGTACCCTTGCTTTATGAGGTATAGAAGTGTTTGCTCTTTTAATTATTCTTGATGCCAACAACCCAAAGATACTATCCAACAAACAAAATTCCTGGGAACATCTCTAACATTCATGTAAACCAAAAAAGTAAACCCTGTTTTGTATGCTCCTCAAGTAGAATCAGACTTTTATAATAGATTGGAAGGAAAGGAAACTTTTAGGGGCCATTCTTTATACAGTTGACTTGTGAACTAGGTGTGGACCCGCACAATTCAAGCCCATGTTCAAGGGTCAACTGTATTTCACTCCTTTGTAAGTTGTAAAATTGAATACAAGTCTCTTTGCTCCTCATGGTCACAAAATTAAATTGTTGAGTTTTAATTTCTGAAGTGAATTTAAAACTATTATTGAAACCTTTTGGTAATTTGAAATCGGCTAAATTATCTTTTTCTCAGCTGTGTAATTAAGAAACTTTAGATTACTTTAAAAATGTAAATATACTTTCTCATTCTTGTTGATAGTAAAGACAGTGTAAGGATGGCTAAAAGTTAAATTATTCTCCAAACTTATGGTTGCCAGGTGGGAGGGGGTTGGGGAACTGGGTGAAAAAGGTGACAGGATTAAGACAAGCAAATTGACAATTACAAAATAGTCACAAGGATGTAAAGTACAACATAGAGAGTATAGTCAATGATATTGTAATAATTATGTATAATGCCAGGTGAGTACCAGACTAATTGGGGTGATCACATCTTAAATTATATAAATGTCTAACCACTATGTTGTACACGTGAAACTAATGTAAAATAATATTGAATGTCAACTGTAATTGAGAAAAAAAAAGTTAAACTAGCTCTCACCCTTTATCAGGGAACTGGGAATTGAAGCTGGAGTGACTGCTGCTACTTACACACCTGGAGCATTGCATCCTCACTTAGCCCATTACCATGCACCACCTCGACTTCATCACCTACAATTAGGAGCACTCCCTTTAATGGTAAAATAGAAAAATTTCAAAATTCTGACATATGATGGCTGTCTGGAAGAAACACAGCCATTTTTAATATAACATTGTTATATTACTTGGCTGGATACTTTCCGGACAGCCCTTATATTCTTTAATAAGTATTATTCCTTTTCTAAATTAGACATTTTATTGGAAATATTTTTAATGTATTAGTTATAGATGTTTTAATAGAATTGAGAATTATTATTAGATGGAAATTGTGCTATAAAAAGGTATTAGATATATTAAAATCTGTATTTTCATTGTAAAATATACTGTTCTTAATGTAAAAAATGACAGTTTTTTTCTTTTATAGCAAGGTGACAGTTTTGATCCACTGTTGCCTTTTTTTATTATAATGGTAATGGGTATGTTCTAATGCATTCATACTTTATTCTCTGATCTGCAGAAGGACTATAGTATACTATACTATCATATATGGGATTAATATGTGCCAACTGATAGTTAACAAAATAATCATGGGGATATAAAATACAGCATAAATAATTATGGTGCTCTTAACAATGGTTACAGCATGTAAAGAGCTGTCAAATAGCATAAGCACAAGCAACTCCAAGTAAGTTAGAATTTTTAGATCTTAAGGGTGAGGTTAAACTCAGCAATATGAAATAAAGTTGTCCTGCCAAGAAACTGGGACTCATGAGCTGTTGGAAAAGGGAAGCCTTGATCATGTTTATGTCATAGAGTGATTTAATCAAATTGTAGTTAGAAACACCACCACCTAAGTTGTGTGGAAAATAGATTTCAGAGTGGGAGAAAGGAAAATAGGGCATTATAGAAGAGGTAATGTTGATGAGTCCCTGAACAAGGGCAGTTGGCATAAAAATGATGAGACACATTTGAGTTAATATTTAGGATAAGGGAGGGATTCCCTGGTAGTATAGTGGCTAGGCTTCGGTGCTGTCACCGCCACGGCCTGGATTTGATTCCCAGCCAGGGAACCAACACACCCCCCCCCCCAAAAAAAAAAATAAATATATGTATATATGTATGTATGTATATATGTGTATATTTAGGATGACTTTAAGATTCCTAGCTTGGGTTGTTAAGTGTATAGTAAAGGCATTTACTACTTTGGAGAATATTAATTAGACAAAGGTTTAGGGAAGGGATTAGATAAGTTAGGTTTTGGACATACTGAATCTGAGATAATTGTGTGCATGAAGGTGGAATGTCCAGTAGGAAGTAAAGTTTATGACCTGGACCTCCAAACCATAAACTGAGTTAGAGTTGTAATCTGTCAATATATAATATATGTATATCACATATCTTCCATAATGTATGAATCCATGGAAGAGAATTTGATTTCCAGGAAAAATATGTAGACTGACAAGAGACTGAGAAAAACCTTGGAGAATGATAATACTATACTTCAAACAAAGGATTTTAAGACCTGGCTAGAGAAGTTGAAAAACAAAGTTAAAATAATGCCAGTAATATGGACAGTAGTATTTCAAACCCCCAAAAATAAAGTAAAAAAATTAATGCATTTGGCATTGAGGTGGTTATTGGTGGCTTTTGTCAGAGTGATTTCAGTAATGGTGAAGGATGGAGGTAGAGTGCTTCTTAGATACAGTAAGGAAGGTGAAAATGTGAGAACAGGGAGTATGATCTACTTTATAAGCTTAGCTGTGAAGGGAAGGTGGGAAGTAGGGTTGGCAGTTTTCCAGGAGTAAGGAGCTAACTTAGGTTTGGAGAAACTTGAAGATATTTTTAGGTTTAAGACAGAACATTAGCGAGAACTTCTTCGAAGATGTAGAAGAGAGGAGTAGATGATCCAGGGGAGGGGACAGGGATAGGAGATGATGGGAGCTCGTGATAGAGATGAACTTCAAGTAGAAGGAAGAGGAAGCTTATCCATAAAAACCAGAGAAAGGTGACTAGGGAAGGTTTACAGGGTAAGTGCAGGTTTAAATAATTTGGGGGACAGGAGTTCCTTTCTGATGTTTCTTTTTCCTTGGAGATGTGTAGGAGGTTTGGTTATCTGCTGAGGGCTGGGTAATACTGATCTTGATTATAAGGCAAACTACAGATATTTAAAAATAATTGGCTATATGAAGGTTAAATGTCATTGCTTATTTTAAATTCTTTTTCACATATGAATTGTCTTTTAAAGCTATAAAACCTGCTAGAAGTATGTGATTCAATGGAGGCTGATTAAAAAGTAGTTTTGGAGAATTATTTATGAAGATGGAAGAATGGTGCTCTATCTAAGAATCTCCCTCTACTAATACAGTAGTAACTTTCTACAGAGTTGCTGCAAACACTCAAGAAAGGAATACTAAGTTCCTAGGGTAAATAGAGGGTTAGGTTACAGCAAGCCTCTGGTCACAACAACCCATCAATCCATAACCTTGTTTTAACGTGTATTTCTGTTTAAAAACACTTCATTTCCTATATATTGTTGATTCATTAACCTTGAACTCGCAGCCAACATCACCATAACTTATGCTAGAATGAAGCTTATCTACATTTATTTTCTCCATAAGGTACACCACAACCTTCTTGCACTTAAGCACAATGGCCAGCAATTAAGTATTATGCATGGGAGTCATTTTAAAATATAACATCATCAATAAAAAAAACTCAAAAATGTGAAAAACATGGCATTAAATAGACCACAAAAGGACAGGACACTTGTTAATAGTGTAAGAGCTAAAACAAGAATACAGAGCCTGTTCTACCTCAGCACACCTGTCCTCATCTCAAATGTTTTGCTGCTTTGTGTATGTCCAAGAATGACTATGAGAGCACAAGTACTGATTTTGGAGTTACTATACAAATAAATTTTGTCAAGTGGGCAAATTCATAAATAAGAGATCTGTGAATAATGAGGATTGGCTATAACTAACAAAAAAATTAGAAAACATGGTTAAATCTTCCACTAACAGAACCAAACAAAAAGAGGCATAGGGTACTTTTGGCTATTAGGGAGTTAGAGGAAGAGAAGTAAAACTTTTATCTTGAAATTAAGTTCTGTTGGAAAATTTTGTACATTTTTGTTTCTTAATACTGTTCAAATTGACAAGATCTTACAGAAGTTTTACTCTTCATCCATTTCACTATTAACAGTAGAACTGCAGCCTATGCTTAATTAATTTAACCTATCTCTTCTGTTAAAATAGGTTCCTGACATGGCAGGTTATCCTCACATCCGTTACATTTCTTCGGGATTGGATGGAACATCATTCAGAGGTCCTTTCAGGGGTAATTTTGAGGTACGTAATGAAATTAATGAAGATACTTGTCACAGTATCTTTAGTGTAAAAAGAATATGTGTATTATTAATTCACAATTGTATAGGATTACCATGGTGTCTGGGGATCAGAAGGCAGTAAAATGTCTGAATTTCTAGTATTGCTTCTGGGGACTGTTACAGAAAGGTTTATAAGCAATATAAACAATAGACTTAAAAAGGCTTCATCTTAGTGTCAAAAGTTACCCAGTGACTTCCCTCCCGCCCCCAAATATAAGGTCACACCATCTGTAAACAGTGGAGCCCATTTTATCTATCTATCTATCTATCTATCTATCTATCTATTTATTTATTTATTGTATGCAGGTGGTTCCCTGGCTGGGACTCAAACCCAGGCCGCAGCACTGACCGCTTCAGCGCCGAAGCCTTAAGCCACTACACCACCAAGGAACTCCCTACCCAGTGACTTAAAGAATAAATGAAAATAATGTAACATAAAAAATGTAGAAATTTATTAAATCAATATAAATACCAGTTAAAGAGTCGTACCATTAAGGGTGAGGGGGAAACCTTAATGCTTTTGACTAAGCTTAATTTTTAGAGAAACACTGCTAGAGAAAAAGAAACCTAAGTGGGGGCGGTTCCCTGGTGGTGTACTGACTAGGCTTCCGCGCTCTCTCTGCCATGGCCTGGGCTCAGTCTCTGCTCAGGGAACCAACCAAAAAAAAAAAAAAAAAAAGGAAACCTAAGTAATTTACTTTATAGGTAAGTATCTTCTTGTTTGAATCTTCAGGAAAAACAAATCATTTGAACATGATTTAAAGTTTTGTTTCTTCATGTCAATTGGATGTTGGCGTCATTGGGACTTACAACTACTTTTGATTTGTTTCCCTATTTTACTACAGTGATTTCTTCTCCTACATGCACCCATACTTATTTATAACCTGTAATCCTATGAGGTAATATGTTGTCCTAATCTGTAAGGCTAAATTTGCCATACCACTTCTAACTGGCTGAGAAAAGAATTATTTGCCTTACCATGTATGGCTTTTTTTGTTTTATTTGTTTTTTGTTGTTGTTGTTGTTGTTTTTTAGTGGTGAAACAAAGTGGTAGTTTATTGAAGAGAAAGTACACTCCAAAGAGGTAGGAGCAGGCTCGAGCAAGGAGAGTGGCTCAGGAGCCCATGTATGACTTTTTAAACACTGTATTTACATTGCAGGTTTATAAATTTGGAACTTCATTGCTTTTACAATATTGACTATGCTGTTCAAGGAATAATCATCTGGCTTTTAATACTAACTATTCTTCACCTTCAGGAACTGATTCATTTGGAAGAAAGATTAGGAAATGTCAATCGTGGAGCATCCCAGGGAACAATTGAAAGATGTACATATCCACATAAATACAAAAAGGTAACAGTTTATTCTATGAAACATCTACATTATTATTAAAATGCATAAAATTTAATAAGGATCTTTTAGTTTGTGCAGTCTAGCAACTACATTATTTATTATTAAAACAATACATGCATATGGTTAAAAAACAAAGTAAAAAATTACACTCTGTAGTTTCTTACCCTGCTGATGCCACCCCAGTCTTCTTCCCAGAAGAAAAATCATGATTTTCATGGTTAAGGATTTTCTAGGTAATCTTCTAGATAATTTTATACATTAATAATAATGCATATATGTATACATTTTTTAATTCCACTTTCAAAAATAACACAACGGAGATGATCCATACACACTGGCACATTTTCTTTTCATTCTATATCAGCACCCACAGATCACCTGTATTCTTTTTTTAATAGCTTATTTCATCATATAATTTAACTAGTCACTAGTTTTGATGGACATTGAGTTGATCTACATTCTACTCCCTATTCCTTATGTAGTATTATATCTAGAGGTTAATGGAGTAGGCATGTTAAGTAAGTTTCTTTAAACAAAACAATATTGTTGCTGTACAGAGAATATGAAGTGTGAAAGTTACTGTTCTTTATATTTTTTGTCTGTTTTCTAAGAATCTTAATGAGGTATTACCACTAAATATGTAAATCTTTTCAACTCTCTGAGCCAAATACTATAATTAGCATTAATTAATTTGGATATTATTTCAAACATTCATTAGTAAAATAAAGTTTATTTAGCTATGCTAGGACAGAAATATAGTTTATATTGTGTATCATCTTAATTGTAAATTAAAAACAATGGATTTCAAACTAATGAATTTTTGTTGCTTTTGATTTTACTTTTGATGCTGATTGTTTAAGGATCTTAAAAGAACACTTAGTTGATGATAGTCACTTAATTTACCCATGAATTCATGACATTTGTACTTGGGAAATATGTTGTGGGTAAATGTGTGGTTTTGTTTTATTTTGTTTTTCGAATAAATACAGACTTTACTCAGTTGTTCAATAATGTCATCTCTACTAATAAGGTAACAACTGATTGGTTCTCACAGAGGAAACTGCACTGCAAACAAGATGGGGAAGAAGGGACTGAGGAGGACACAGAGGAAAAATGTACTATCTGTTTGTCTATTTTAGAGGAAGGTGAAGATGTAAGGTAACTGGACATTAATTATGTAGAGTCCACTGTCAGAGCTGTCCAAGAGGTTTTACTTAAAAGTAGACTAGAAATGAAATAAAGATTACTCCTGGCATTCCCTCTTACCAATCTCCGACATATGAAATTGTCTCCTTACAGAGAGTGAAAGAATAAAAAGATAGAAGTCTCTGTATTATCAACAAAGGACTGGGGATTGGAAATACACCGCCGATTTTAGGGCCATACCACCAGTTAGCCAGGGAAATTTTGCAGTTAAAATTGTGTTCTATCAATTCTAGGAGAAAGGAGAATTTGAGAGGCTTTTGAGGCCAAGACAGTTATATTAAAGTATTCTCCAAAGCTTAAAGTGAGGGGATCCAAATTGGCTCAATACAGTTTGTCTTACAGCATCTTTTATAAATTAATATTGTTCTAAAATTTAACATTACCCTGGATTGCCTAGAAGCTTTCTTTATTTCTCAATTTCTAATTGATAACTTAGTGTAATGTGCTAAAATGAACATCTCCTTTTAACCTACTTTTAAAAGAGCAGCATAGTATTAAGTAGATACAGACAATTATTCCATGAAAACAATATTACAAACAGTATAACAATATTATTAACCTTTAATCAATCACTTACTTCAGTTTAACGTATAAAGATCCTCTAGATGGAAAATAATATTCCTGGTTTTTTTGTTTGTTTGTTTTGGTGGTTCCCTGGCTGGGAATTGAACCCAGGCTGCGGTGTTGAGAGCCCCAAAGCCTAGCCACTACACCACCAGGGAACTCCCAAATATATTCCATATTAACATATTCCTTAATTAGTATGACATGACTGCTATCTATTGTATTTACAATGAGTTCTAATGTTTTTGAGAGAGAGAATTACATGATATATTTTTTTAAAGTGCTTTACTAATATAATGATTTCATATTAAGAAATATATTTGCAATAGTGTTAAGAAATATAATTGCCGTAGTGTAACAGGGAACATACTGCCAACTTCAGTGCATTGGCAGTTCCTATAGAAACAAAACTAGAATTAATTGCCAGTGTAATTATTCTTCTTAAAATTCTTTTTTTGTGTGTGAAAATATAGAACAGTTAAAGTTTATTATAGAAAAGTTAAAAAAAAAAAAAAAAAGGAAAAGTTAAAAGTACACTCCAAGATGGTGGAGCAGGCTGACCCTAGAGCGGGAAGCCTTAAAATTCTTGAGATTTTATATAATTTGGTTTCATAGCTGTAACAGTTAATTATCTTGGACATTTATACATTGTATTGCACAGTGTCAATCTAATATAGGTATCACTCTTATTAGAATTTTTTTTTCACTGAAAAGAAAGATGTCTAGTAACTTTAAAACACTACTGAATCATTACTTTTTTCATTTGTTTAAAAATAAATGCCATATACAGTTTTCATAAAATTAATTTTGCTTTTTGTTTCATTTACCTATAATAGACGCCTTCCCTGTATGCACCTTTTCCACCAAGTGTGTGTTGACCAGTGGCTGATTACCAATAAGAAGTGCCCCATATGCAGAGTGGACATTGAGGCCCAGCTGCCAAGTGAAAGTTGACACCGTATTTCAGAACTCTTGCCCTCCCTCTCATTCCCATCCTCCCGGTACTGCAGTCAACCAAAGATGGCATGACTTACCTGCGCAGATGTGGAAGCCTTGAACTTAGAGTGCTGGCTCTGCTATATGGTACAACTAATGCTAGACCTACAGTTTATGTATACAGTTGATTTTGATGTATTTATAAAAGCTTTTTTTTCTAGATTTGACATTTTTCCTGTATCATTTTACTGTATTTTTGCATGGTTCCTTGTATTGCATTTCTTTGCACATATGGGCTTATGACCCTAAACTTGCAGGCAAGATTAGCTGCTTTAGTAGGTAGAATTTTGTGGTCTTTTTGTTTTTTACATAGTACCAGGTCTTAAGAATTATGATTTTTTTTTTTTATCCATTACTAACCTTTAATTTAATCAATTATGTGCTTTAGTTTGATGTATAAAGATCCTCTAGAAAATGATAATATTGTGTATTAAGACATTCCTTAATTAGGACAAAAATGGCTGCTGTATATTTACAATATGGAGTTCTGAGTTAAATACCATCCTTAATACTGGGAACAGAATACAAACCATATTCAATCAGATGCAGGTGGTATTCACATCACCAGTGATCAATAGAAATTTTCTTGGTGTATCTTTTTTCATTCAACACAATGCAGATAGAGTTGATATTGGTACAATACATTTTAGACTGCTATTCTGATTGTATTTACCTTATCCTTACATTGTTTAGAATTTTATTTCCCTGATTTAATTTTTGCTGCTGTGAAACAGCTCTGATGAACACTAAATATTAATTTCAATTAGCTGGATTGTACATACTTGCAGATTTAACAAAATTTGGGAGAAATTAAAGAAGACATGTAGAATTTTTATCAATCTTCTGCTAAGCACATAGAATAAAGATACCTGCTTTACACTGATTTTATAAACACATTTAGTCAGGATTTAGAATTACAGTCATTGGCAGGTATCAATGCATTCGTACTAAAGGTCCCACGATCACTTTTAAGGGATTTTTATTAGTTTAAAGATAAATAAAGTTAGTTGAATCTACATGTCTCTTGTTTTATTTCTCTTAAAACTTGAAAACAGTGAATCTGCAGATACTGTGAGGCACAAAGTATACTGTCAACCTACTGTTGCTCTGGTTTTAGATTCCCACTTCATATGTTACCAAGAGTCGATCACTGATTTAAAATTTTTAATTGCTATAGTTAATTAAGATTTACTGCATAATATAGAATATAAAGTTAAGTTAACATACTAACATTTTCTCCTTTGGAGAAAGTTTTAATCCACTTCAGGATGCATATTATCAGAATGCTTTCATATACAGGATAGCCAAATTTTATTTGTTTAAATATGCTTAATATGTCCCAGATTGCAAACGTATCAGTCAGTAACATCACTGTCTGTATATGGAAGACATGTTCCCATGGATCATATGTGAAGATGTCAGTAAGCTTGCATTAAGCCACCTGCTTTGTAAGTGGATTGATTGATTAATAAATAACTTATATTTCTATTGTCTTTGTTTCATAATTACTTTTTATAAAATAATTTACATTAAATATCTTGGAATTCCAAAATAGTGGTCTCACTGAAGTTGACATTTGCATAATTTGGTGTTTGTATTCATTCAGTTATGGCTACTTGCCTTTTGTTTTTGTATTAATAAATGTTACACTGTAGTAATTGTCAACATCAAACATGCTTCAACATAATATGTGTCGAGAGGAAGAATGGACTGTGATGAAGAAATTTGGATATAAAATAACATTTTTAAAAAGAATACTTGATTAAGCTGCAGTTGTAGAAGGTTGGAGGATGAGTGTTGGGGGAAGAGACTGAGAGTATGATCTATGTCTGCCATCGTATCTGGAAGAAGAGCAAGTAGCCTGTCTCCAGGTAGCCTGTGGTGGATATAGGACTTTTGTCAGTGAGAAACCCAGCGTCTGTGCCAAGAGATTGAAGAAGTATAAGATGGGGAGAATTCTATATAATGGAGTCCTCTTGATATTCCCCAAACACAAGAAGTATAGATAGATTTATTTTTTAAGATTATGTGAGACTTAGATGCACAACTACCTGTTTAATAATTGCTACTGATTTTTTTATTAGCTAAAGCATTATTACTTGAAAATTTATTTAATGCAAGTGTTTGTGGCACAAACCTGAATTGTTAATGCAGGAGCTTATTAAGCTACTGCAGTTAGTTACAGGAAAATGTGATTAGTAATGAACTAAGTAAAGACAATTTTTAATATTTTAATTTTTTGTGCTTTGTTTTGGTGTTTTACATATCTTGCTGCATCTTATGTCAAACTTGCAGTGATAGCTGTCCAAACATTTTAAAACTAAAATTCTTTTGTCAGCAAATCTTTATTTTTATTGTTGTTTTAATGCCAAGTGATAAACTGATATTTGAAACATTTTTGTTACTCTGGTTACTTTATTTTAGCCACTAGCACACTTCATCATTTGAACCGTAACAATTTGGCATACAGAAAACTCTCTTTTTAAAATGGTATTTGTAACACTAAAATTAAAATATAAACTCTGAACATTTTATTAGTAGTTTTCTGTAAATATGAATAGTATAATTCTGTAGATAATGCATCTTGATTTCTAACTTACCTTACAAAACCTCTGGAAACACAGTAAATTCTCTTGCTTATTCAAGACGTCATGTGTCACTGAATAAGCAAGGTTGAAATATCTTTCAGTTGTAGATTTCAATCATTTTCTTGAATTAAGAATTATATCCAAAACCACTATTTATTACTTAAGAAAAATAAATGTTATCAGTTTTGTGGTTGGACCTGCTGGGGATAGTCTCCTCTCTCCTTTGTATTCTATACAAATTCATAGGCCACACAAATTATATTTTGGAGTTGTTAAAAAAAATACTGGCGTGGGTGTCAGATTTGGGCTTTGAATAGGGCAGCTTTGAACAACTGAAGTTTCCTGAGCCTCATCTTTCTTATTTATAAAACAACATAGCTTTTATTAGAATTAGAATTAAATAATGTGTGAAGAGCATATAGTACATAGTTAAGAATATACATTCACTGATGGTTCACTCCATCCCACCCCATTACCACACACCCTTGCCTGTGATAACAAATGGTAGCACAGCAAGGTGTTTGCTGCTACCTTTCTCTTAAAATCCAAGCAACTAGAAAGGAATTTAATACACAATATTATCATGTTCCAAGAAGGAACAATCCTCTTCCGCCCTCCTCTCATGGGTTGGAATTTTCCTTCTAGAGGAATGAAAGGTTTCTAGCACATGTGCGTTCTTTTCTTGCCTTGTAGACACAACAGGAGTATAGTTGCCCATCAGTACCATCCAGTGCTGTGTGTTACGCAACAACTGCCAGTGAATCAATTGGCACAGGATATGAAACCATTTGTCCTCTCTGACCTAAAAGAAAGTTTTATGAAGAAGCGTTACTAAAATTTTCCCCATTTTTTCTTCTCACTAAATTGTGTTATGCAGGGACTTGGTACCCATTAAGGGTTAATTAAACACACCCTACTGAGCTGCTTCTAGGTTTAATCTTAGGCTGATAGGTGTGGGTGTCCAGCAGAAGCTTTTAATTAGCCCAAATTACATGTCTCTTACTTATTTTTTATTATTAAAGTATAGTATATATATACAATATTACATGAATTTCAGATGTACAACGTAGTTATACAGCATTTTTCTACTATATGATGTGTCACTGATTAGTAATCAGCTGTCACCGAACAAAGTTATTACAATACGATTGATTGTATTTTCTATGCTGTACATTATGTCCCCATGACTTCTCTTATTTCCCTTCACCCTTTTCACCTATTCCCTGCACCCCCTCCTCCCCCAGTCCACCTCCTCTGGCAACCATCAGTCTGTTCTCTGTGAGTTTGTTTCTGTTTTGTTTTCCTTTTTAGATTCCAGATGTAAGTGAAACCACATGGTATTTGTCCATCTCTCTGACTTTCAAGGGGATGGGAAATAGACTATACCTGTTAATAGAAGCAATAGCAAAATATTGTGGCCATCTTTAATCTATCACAGCAAGGTAAAACAGACCCCATTGCTTTGTTAGAATTCCTGGTACAACCTTCCTGAACACATTTAGTTATTAAATTTTATCCATGAACCAAAGTGTAGCATATGGAGAAGCCATAGGTGCAAAATGGTCTTTGTTTTCAAGTATAATCATCAGAGGAATTAGTTGTGGAGGAACTTTCACTTTCCTACAGAAATGTATGGGATGGAAGTAGGTGTTTCTGGTCATTTGCCTGCCATGTCATTGTGTTATTTAGAAATTCTTTCTGCAGTATTCTTGATAAATGATTATTGTGATGGTGCTTAAGGGTTAATTAAGTATACACTACTGAGGTGCCTCAAACATTGTTCTGAGTTTATCTGTGGGGTGTTTCTGGATGAGATTTAACATTTGAATCTGTACACTATGTAGAGCAAATTGCCTTTTCTAATGTGGGTGGGCCTTGTCCAAACAGTTGAAGGCCTGACTAAAACAAAAAGATTTGCCTCCCAATCTTGCCCCTTGAGTTAGGGAGAATTACTCCTGCCTGATTGTTTTTGAGCTGAAACATTGTTTTTTTCCTGCCTTTGGTTTCAAACTGAGATATGGGCTCTTCCTGAGTCTCTAGCCTACCAGTCTTTGGTCTGGAACTACACCACTGACTCTTGGGTCTTCAGATAGCAGACTAGAGATTGTGGAACTTAACAACTTACATAATTATGTGAGCCATAATCATCTATCTATCTATTTATTACCTACCTGCCTACCTATCTATGAACTTACTTTAACATCTATCTCTGAAGAACCCCAACTAATGAAATTATCACGTCTCTGGTTATATTTTTCCAGTGATGAGGTCACTACTTATTGAAGCATATTTCTTTTGTAAACATTCAAAATCACTCTTTTCCTTTAGTCAGTATTATAACCTCATACACGGTCCTATTCCATATTCTAGAGCAATGCAAAAATTAGTTTTTTGATATATGCTAGATCCTCAGGTATTTATTATAGGACAACTGTCTTGATTTATTTAGGTTTTTTCCAAGTGAAATATCCTCAGTACCCTTGTTTTTAAAAAAGATCTTGGTCCTCTTAGCTATTCTTGTCACCATTTTCTGGATACTTCTATTTTGTCAGTGTCCCTCAAAGTACGATACGTATTAATGATCATTATTCCAGATGTGGTCTGAGCATTAGAAAATATGGAATTACTTGAACTCGCTCATGCTAATGAGTTAGGTCTTAGAATGGTGGTATTTTCTAAGGGAACACAGATTTCCTAAAGGACAGCTGTGGAAATAGAAGGAATAATAGTGCATTGGAAAAAGATTACAGACTGAAGGGAAATGAGACACAGTTCTTGCTCTGTCATCTATGTGCAGATGGGGTTGGCTCTCACATCTGAGTGCACACCCATAGGCACAGCTTAGCACAGAATTGGGCTGCAACTGAAAAGTCAACTTGATATGCCAATTGGGAAAATTGCTGCATTCTGAGCTCCTCAGTATCCCACCAAAGCAGATTAGATAGGACACAAAAATTAAAGTGTCTCACAATGTTTATCTATTATAATAGAAAATCAAAAATGCATGAATGATTGAACAGCATAATGTTAAAAGTCTTGAGTCAGGGTTCCCTGGTGGTGTAGAGGCTAGGCTTCAGCACTCTCAAGGCTGCGGCCTGGGTTCGATTCCCAGCCAGGGAACCAGCTCCCCCCGCCCCTCCTCCCAAAAAAGTCAAGTCAATGGTTTATCTTCAACAGACCTTTTACCTTTTTAACTTGCTCTCTATGGATGAGTGAATTACATTGTTACTATTCTTTTATGCACCTTATCTTTATATTTTAAGCACCGAAGGGGCAGGGACCCAGTTTTCATGCTTTTTCTTCCCTTCTAAGTAGTATGCACAGTACCTTGCTTACAGAAGGCATTTAGTTGATTAAAAGCCAAAATCAACAACAAAAACCAGATAATCCATAGCTTGAGGTCCAGATTTTACTTTTTTTTTTTTTTTTTCTTTTTGGTATGTGGGCAGCTCCCTGAATGGGAATCGAACCCAGGCCGCAGCGCTGACAGCGCCAGTGCCGAAGCCTTAAGCCACTACACCATCAGGGAACTCCCTAAAGAATTCTTTTGAGTGGAGGCTCATGCAAGCACCAGAAAGGTGTTTCTTTCCACTTCTCTGGGTCTCTGTTATTCCCATTATTCTGGGCTAGTTTACAGGCCCTAGACTGAGACATACCCATGCACCCTGCCTAGCCAGCAGTAGATTACTTACCTTATTACCCTCAAGGAAAAGATAATACTGGCCTCTTACTGGTCAAGATGAATGCCAGCAAGAGAGAAGAAAGGCTTTCTCTTTGCAAGAAAAGTAACTAACCTGTCCCTCTCTTCCAAAGAAATTAGCAATGAAAATTACTATGTTTGGAGTTCCCTGGTGGTGTAGTGGCTTAAGGCTTCGGCGCTGGCGCTGTCAGTGCTGTGGCCTGGGTTCGATTCCCAGTTGGGGAGCTACCCACACACCAAAAAAAAAAAAAAAATTACTATGCTTATATATAACCTAGTTTGGGTAACTTCTGAGAGATAATTTTAACCTAACCACTCAAAACTTTCAAATTACCTTACAATTGTTTTCCCTCATCTTCCACATTTAGTCATTTGCCAAGGTTCTGCTTCTCAAAAAATACCTCTCATGCTTGTTTCCATTTTTTCATTTTCTGCACTCACCCAAGTCAGATCTTTGTTAAATCTCACCTGAGAAACCTTTAGCTTTCCAATTCACTATAATCCATCCTTCGTGCTGCCTCAGGGCTCAGCTTTCTAAAGCAAAGTTCTGATGAAGTCATTATCCTTAAAAACTTGCCTTGATTCTTCATTTTCTGGACTTTGCAGCTTTATCTTTAACATTCCTATGATACAAATGCTTCAGACTACTTTGTTTTTCCACAGATTCATTCTTACTGTTCCCACTTGAATGCCTTTGCTATCTCTACCTGCTAAAATCTAACCCTTCCATCAAAGTTCAGCTGAAATGCCCCTTTGTATTATAGTAAGCTTCTTTCATCTACTCCCATTTTGAGTTAATCTCGCCTTTGTGCTCAGTATTTTGTGGGTTCTGCCTTTTAAGAGTAATTTTGTTTTTATGTGTATCCCCTTTCTTGTTTTGAACTTTGAGGGCATGGCTCATACTGTATTTTTCTGTTTCCTGCAGTTGCTTTGTATACACTGACATTTTTAAATTTTAATATATCAAATATTGTTTATCTTTTAGCTAGTTGGGCGAAAAGAAGTCAGTAACTGATAGTCAGAAATGCGTGGGGGTAGGAAGGAACAACTGAGGGAAAGAACTTCGTAGTGTATTAGGAAGATAGCTAAGTTCTAATAAAAATCAGCTGATGAAGACCATTATTTGCAATTGTCTCATTTACACATTAATGGTCTAGAAATAAACTGGCCCTTGATGTCCTCACTGTAATCTGGAGCAATGGCAACTGAAAGTCATGAAGGATAGAAGGGAAAAAGTATTTTTCAAGGATACATGAACAGCAAGAACCATGAGCTGAGCTTTGGGATTTGTCCTGTATGATACACTTGTATGTAACCCAAATGAATTCTAGTAAAAAATTATTTACCAATAAACAAGCACCTTATTGTCATAGGCACTAGAGATGAAAAGGGCACAAAACTAACACCCCTACCCACCTGAACAAATGTATATTCTAGTGCATTTGTTCAAATTAAGCAGTTCCTGGGATTGGGTTTGAAATGGTCCTGGTGGGTCTATGGGACTTGTAGGAGGGCTGGGAGGTTTCCATCCCTGACCAGACCTAGGCAATTTTTGCCTCCTGAAGTTCTTAAATTCTTCATCAACAGTGGCTGGCTGAGTGTGAGGTATTCCCAATGGGGGAAGTCCTGGAAATCAGGAAAAAAAATCCCAAGACTGAGAGAAAGATGGGTGTCTACATAAGAAATTGGAAGTGAGGAGGGTCTGACAAACAGCACGCAAATCTTTGGTGATTTTGAAAGAGAGTCTTCATAGCCACGATGTCAAGACTACCCAAACCGGGGGATTTATTTATTTATTTATTTATTGGTATGTGGGTAGCTCCCTGACTGGGAATCGAACCCAGGCCGCAGCGCTGACAGCGCCAGCGCTGAAACCTTAAGCCACTACACCACCAGGGAACTCCATAAACTGGGGGATTTAGATATCAGAAAGGAAGAGTTCCCATTTGGCACTCCAGGACCTAAACATGTGTAGGAACTTCAGAATCTGTCTCTGATTCCCTTTCATGGGGTTGGAAGACAATAGGCAAGAGCTATCTTGAAGCCCAATAGCTCCTGCCAAACAAGCCATTCAAATTCTCTCTCATTTCAGTTCAGTATTGGTGGTCTGTGTTTTTAATTAGGTTGTTTCTTCTGCCTGCAATATTCTCCCTTCACCTCATATTCACTGAAGTTCACAGGCACACTTTTTTTTTTCTTTTTGGTATGTGGGTAGCTCCCTCGCTGGGAATCGAACCCAGGCCACAGCGCTCACAGCGCCAGCGCCGAAGCCTTAAGCCGCTGCACCACCAGGGAACTCCCGCACACCTTTTTGAAGCAGTACTTGACCAAGAAATGAAAATAAATTGATCATGTAGAATTACATCATACTGCAATTGGTCTTAAAGAAATTTATCCTTGGTTAATTTTCTATTTGATTTTCTTCAATGATTGTTTCAGAACTTTCATACTCTTTCTGCAAAATAGAGGGGACAATGGTAAATATAGTGGAAAGACCACAGGCTTTGGAATCAGACCCAAGTACAAATCGAAGCTCTGAAACTCGAGTGCTGTGATTGCAACCAAGACATTTAACTGCTCTGAGCCTTAGTTTCTTCAAATTGAGATAATACGTGATGGATGTTAACCAGATATTATGGTGATCATTTCACAACATATATAAATATTGAATCATTATGTTGTACCTAAAACTAATATGTTAAATGTCAATTATACCTTGGTTAAAAAATGACAAAAAATTGAGATACTACCTGCTTTGTAAGGATTGTTTATCAGGCTTCAATGAGAATGTGTGTAAGTTAGTATACAGGAAGAGTGATCAATGTTATCTAAGGCAGGAGGGAACAGGAAATAAAAAATATAGGACTACAGTGAATTAAACAAGAGGTTGAATCAAGAAGTTTATTTGTAAGGTTCTAGGTTAGTTGCAGTGAGGAATACAAAAGAAGTATTACTTCATTTTAATGAAATACAATGTGTCTAATATGCATTAAATTATTTGATTTTGACCACGTCAGTCAATAAGAGCATTTTACCATTCATAGCATTTCTGTTCACAAAACCTTGTGAGTCGTTGAGGATTGTTACTTTTATAGTTGTAGCTTGTGGTAACACCACGGTATTATAAGAAAGCAAAACATAATTTTACTCATAACCCCAGTGCACATTTACTGTTCCTTCCCAAGGCTTTTTCTTACAGGATGATGGATACACTAACATCTTCCCCTGCTGCATATTAGCTGCAATTATTCCTGCTTTATAGAAGAGGAAACAAGTACAGAAATATCAGATGCATGGGCAAGGGCAAGGGCAAGGGAAGGACTTTGATCCAAATCACTTTATTTAAGGCTCATTGATACCCTAGTAATAGAGACGTAAATTATTATTATTATTATTATTTTTATTGTTAGACTTATTGGGGTGACATCTGTTAGCAAGGATTACATAGGTTTCAGGCATACAATTCTACAGTGCATTGTCAACTTGATGTATAATAAGTTCACCACCTAATGTGACTTCTCTTTCCATCACCTTATATTTAGCTTCCGTAAATTATTTTTTAAAGAGTAGAATAGGAGTGATGGAAAAGCTTGCTCATATTCTTAGATGGAGCCTGTTATCAACAGTCATACTGTTATCGTTACTGTGGGTGTTGGACCTTCCCTTCCCTTCCTTTTTCCTCTCTTTCCTGTTCCTCTCACTTTTTCCTTTCCTCTTTTCCTGTCTTCTTCTATCCTGGTCCTTCTATCCTTTTGCCCAAGGCTGGATCACACCTCCTTTTTCATTTTAAAGTATTCTGCATGTCATGGGATCATTTATTCGTAGAAAATTTATTGAGCACCAACCATAACATATACCAATGTGCTAGGCGCTGGCAATACTATGGAGAGCTTACATGAATCACAAATCATGCAAATTGCACTTACCTTTTGTTTTTGTTTGTTTTGCCTCTCCTGGGAATCTTAGCTTTTGACTAAAAGTCACAATTCCCACTCCTTTAGCACCCGTTTGCATTTCAACCACCTAACGCAGTGCAGCGCTGAGCCACCAGAGGCGCCTGTTCAAGGACCCAGGCCAATCCAATCTAAAGTCCAATTCGAAATTTCCGGAAGAGTAATAAAGGTCAGAAATGGCATTTCCAGGTTGTTCCCTAGAACTAACTTCTGCCCACCCAGTACAAACAGAAATATCCATAGGTGAGCCCTTGTCAAAATTCAGAGAAGGTGTCCTACGTCTGCTGTCCCAATGAGACATTTCATTTTTGTTTATCTTGGAGGCTATGATTTAAAAAAAAAAAAAAAAAAGGACAACAGGTCGGGGGGTGGGGTGGAAACCCAACTGGTTGTTATGACAACTAAATATCTGAAAAATTCAGCCAATCAGCATGCGGGAAGGCCTCCGGCTTAGCCAATGGGAAGAGCGCGCTGTACGTAGGTCCTCCCAATGGGGCGCGAGCGGCGCGGTATTTGAATACAGGAACCAAGCGACACCGCGAAGATCTTTAGCGGTGAGGGCTTGGAGTGCAGAACTAACGGCTCTGCGGAGCCTTGTGACTGCCCTCCCTCTCTAGTCTGCGTCCCTCTCGGGGCCGGGCTGGGACTTTTGCCTGCCGCATCTCTCATGGCGCTGCTTCGACGCCCGACGGTGAGTAGGCCCGGCAACCCTGGCGGGGGGCCTCGGTTGCTCAGCCCCTTTGCCGCCTTTCGCTTCTCTCTTCTGCTCAGAGCTTGTTTGTCCCAACCGGCGCCGCTTTCCCCATTTCCCAGTTGCCCGCTTCCCCCGCTGCGGCCTGTCCTCTCTGGGTGGCCTCCCCGGGCTTGGTGGTGCTGTACAGTTTCCTGCCCCTGCTCCTGCTGGTCTCTGCCCTGCGGTGGGGGAAGTGCATGAAAGCGCCTCAGAGATCGTACCTATTAAGCTAGCCTCCAGAGCACTGGGCCTCGTACTCAGCAAGCGGTCCTGAGTGCTATTTGTTGTTAGAGAGCTATCTAAGTACAGGGTTCTTGGAATTTCCTTTCTCTGTTCTCAGACTACTTGCCAGCTAAAAGGGCAGAGAGGGACTCGAAGAAATTCTGTAATCAGTAAAGTGTCCTGAATGTTTGATCAAGCTTGAATTCATCTATTTCATCTCTGCAAAAATCAAAGTGTTAATGATATATATATATATATATATATATATATATATATATATATATATATATATATTTACTTATTTATTTTCTGTGGGCTTGAATTGTACGTGTATCTACTTTTCCTTTGGTGAAAACTACCTCAGGTCCTGACACACCTGAGTTCCATCCTCCTGGTTATAAGGCTAGTTAAAAGCTGCTAATCCCTTCCAGGTGGATTTAAATTTAGTCCCATTACCAGGCTTCCTCCCATCATAAGCATTATACTTTCACTTTTAAAAGTTGGTAATTACTGCTGGAAAAATTGAACAGTATGACTTGAGAATTCTAATAAGTTGACTACATTCAGTTTTGAATTCCTATCCTTTTGTGGATCTAAGGTGAACCGGCGAGTAATTTTTGTTTATACCATAATGTTCTTTTACAAATTCCTTCTATCCAGGAAGGCTGGAGTTTCCCCCTGCCCCCATCTGTCCTGGTAGGTACATTCAAACACTCTGTTGGCAGATTCTTTTTTTTTAAATTCATTTTTATTGTTAGACTTATTGGGGTGACATCTGTTAGCAAGGATTACATAGGTTTCAGGCATACAATTCTACAGTGCATTGTCAACTGTTGGCAGATTCTTTAGGATTAGGACTCCCCATTTCTGGGGAATAGGACATGCTGTTTTCCTTGTGATGTGCTTTTCCCTTCTGTGATAAAATGAACTTTTTTATATGAATTGCTTTTCCTAGCAAGTTTTGTTTCTAAGTACATTCTGTATAAAGCAGGTTAAAGTCAACAACTTTTATTTCATACAATTACAACGCTTGGGATTTGAGAGTAAAACTATTTTGATATTAATAGTTTAGAAAGGAAAACTATGTCCTTTCTAGTTTCCTTAATGTAAGAGAGACTCCACACTATGGCAGCTGCATTTTAAAAAGCTGTATCTGTAACAAATCATGTCTATAGGAGTACTTATTTTTAGAATGGCATAAGAATCAAAGCTAGTTTAGATTTTAAACATAAGGTTTTTATTTATTTATGTGGGTAACTCCCTGGCTGGGAATCGAACCCAGGCCACAGCGTTGACAGCGCCGAAGCCTTAAGCCACTACACCATCAGGGAACTCCCTTTAAACATAAGGTTTTTAACAGCCACACTGATTATAGCTTTTTAATATTATGTCTTTTTTTTTTTTTTTTTCTTTTTGGTATGTGGGTAGCTCCCTGACTGGGAATTGAACCCAGACCGCAGCGCTGACAGCACCAGTGCCGAAGCCTTAAGCCACTACACCATCAGGGAACTCCCAATAATATTGTGTCTTAATTGCACTTGTTACTAATCTTTGTAAAGGAAGATTTTTTAACTCCTATAGATAACTTTAATATACAGAGATCTCTAACAAATGACATGGGTGCTATATCAGAAATAATCACTTATCTGTTAAACTTTGTGCGCGCACGCGTGTGTGTGTGTGTGTGTGTGTGTGTGTGTGTGTGTGTTTTGTTGTTGTTGTTTTAATAGATGAGGTAGTTGAATGATTTGCCTTATTTGGAGTGATGTTACCAAATGCAAATACTAGTATATTTAGACTTCCAGAAAGGTACCTTTTCCCTCTCACAAATAAATATCCACATAGTCACCTTTTCTAAAGTAATTCTGAATTTGGGTATCTGATGTTAGGGAAGTGTTTTAAATTGTCACAACTCTTAATTTTTTATTTTTTAAAAAAATTTTTAGGTGTCCACTGATCTGGAGAATATTGACACAGGAGTTAATGCTAAAGTGATGAGTCATGTGACACTCCGGAGGGCTGTTTTAGAAGAAATTGGAAATAGAGTTATAACCAGAACCACGCAAGTAGCTAAGGTAACAGCCATGAGGTCTGTATGTGCACACAATGGGGGCAACATGGACTGTTTTGCCCTACTCACATTTCTTTTTTCTTGTAGAAACCTCAGAACACCAAAGTACCTGTTCAATCCACCAAAACAAGTAATGTCAACAAACAATTGAAACCTACTGCTTCTGTGAAACCAGTACAGATGAAAATGTTGGCTCCAAAGGTAGGAAGGTGTAAATTTACAAACTGACTTGAAAGAAGTAGCCTGTTTTTGGCCAGACTGCAAGATGCCTTTATCAACAATGAACTTTTGAAGAACATTCATAACCAGAGCTCTACTTTGAAACAACACTGTAGGAAATGAATATATACACATTTTTAGTGATGGTAACTTAATTTAATCTTATGACCTTGAATGACAAAGTTAATTAGCTAATACCCAGATAAATTTAGTAATCTCAGAGTGAAATTTGGTAGGTTTTATTAAAATAATCCACTATAAGAATGAACTTGCCCATGAAGGCTGTGGAAGCTCACAGTGATGCCCACACTCATGAAAGAACAACATTGTGTGTTGATAAATTGTAGTTGCTGTGACTAGTTAGCTCACTTGGAGTTAGAATGCTAATGGACCTATTGGCCTGTTCCCCTTCCTTCATGTTCAAGTTCATGCATGCTCTCATTCGTAGATTACATACATTCATGTAATTACTGTGAAACTGGCACGCTTGTAGGTGCTGAGAATACAACAATAACTACTTTCCAACTCAAAGATATGTGTGTATTATTGCATGTTTGAAAGTTTTCAAAATAAAACATTTGTTATATTCGAGAAATATATATATATACACATATAGAGCACTTATTATACATATCCAGTTACGTTAAGGCTGATAAAGAGGTATGTTGCCTTCAGGGGCCTTATCTGAAAGGGGCATATGTACCTGAGAATTAAATTAGTAATCCTAGGGGATGATGCTAGATGGGTGCTCTGAGCAATGTACGACTGAATGTTAAATGACTCGGGTAGATATAAATGTTGTCCTTTAGAAAGTACATTGAAAGGAGGGGGAGAACACTGAGGGATGGAGTATTCAGGGAAACCTTATGGAGTAAGTGGTACTTGTAATGATAGGGAGAATCTGATAGGACAAAGCAGTAACGAATCAAGGCACAAAAGTGGAAATAGGCCTGTAATCATGTTATTTGGGTAAGGAGTCCACAAATCTAACTTGAGTCTGAAGGTTTGGGTGAGGAAGCAGAAGATTAAGTTGGGAAAAGGATTGCAATTGGATTTGAAGGTCTTGGAATTTGGATTTTATCCCATTAGACAATGAGGAACCTCTGAAAAGTTTTGAGAAGTGATGAAAGCAGTGTAGTGTGGCTATGGAAGGGCCATAAATTAGGAGGTATTGCAGTTATCCAAGCAAGAGCTGACGAGGGTTTTGAACTAGCATATACAGGTGTTAAGAGACAACATCAAATATGTCAGGATGTACCAGAACTCCTTTCAGGGATGTCGTCCTGTATGTAGAAGGAAATCTTTGCATTATGTTGCACTGAGTATTTAAGAAACCATTTATGGAATAAATTAATAAAAAATAGGAAAGTCAGAAGAGAGAGGTAGTTTTGGGGAAGGTGTCTTGTTTGGCTGTGGATGTGTTGAGGTATTATCCACTGGGAAATACAGTTGGAAATGGGCCAGCACCATCTGAAGACGGGACAGACTTGCGAGCCTTCTACCTGGAGTGATGTTGGTGAGCATGTTGCTGTTTCTAAGACAGGAGGCAAAAAAAGCTTCAGGTCAAGTACTGAAGCTTAGAACAGAGAGTCAAGATCATCTTCCTTTAATGGGCCTTTCCTTAGAGGTGTCCGGTGGCTGAAAATGCCAAACCCAAAGCAACTTTTCAGACTTTGCTCTCCTCACCATTATGAAGCATTATGTGGGTGACTGGTTCCCCCCACATTTCAGGAGGGCTGTTTGGTGGTATATTTCAAATGGTTATTCTCCATACCCAGTAAGTCTGTTTTTAAAATCTGTCCTAAGGAAATGATCAGGGGGACAGTCAAGAACTTTTAAATGGTGCAATAATGAAGACCTCTTATGTAATAAAGAAATATTCTATACTTGGAGATCAGTTAAATCCATTTAATGAAATGCTATGCAACCATAAGTATCATCTTTTAGTAGAATATTTAAAGATGACAAATGCACATTACATTAGGAAAAATCAGATTATAGCACAATATAATGCAGTGCAATCCCAAATTTGCTTTTAAAAGTGCATTTATATAAAATGTTGATGGCAGTTATTTTTGAGTATTATGCTGGGCTAAGATTCATATTTGTTTTCTTAAAATTTTCAGACTTTTCACTATAGGTACATATTACTGTTTGAATCGGAGAAAAACAAAAGAAAAAAAAAAGGCAAAGAACAAACAACCAAAAATCTGAAGAAAACAAAGGAGATACTTATTTCTGCAACCTCCACAGCTCTACTCTTTCTGAGTTCCCTTTACTCCACATTTCCTTGCCTGATTTCTTTTTCTCTAGCTTCCTGACAAAACTGAGGCCACTGTGTTTCAGATAAAGAATTATGGACCGGTACCTCAGTTCATATAAAAATCACTCCCGTGATTGAAACTGCTTCTTAGAAGCAGTAGACGACATCAGGGATTAATGAACAACAATTATTTCTAACTCAAATACACTTTTCTCTGAGAAACAGCACAGAAGAGACCATGAAAGCCACACCTTAGGGAAAGCCTCACCTCCCAGTGGATGAGCCCCTCTGCTTACCTGTGTCTGGTCAGCCCTCTGGCTTTTACTCTGTCATCTGCACTGTCTGCAGAGTCAGTCACTATTGCTCCTTTAGAGCCAGTCCCTGGAGGTGTGGAATGCCAGTCAAGCACAGGGTGTCTAACAGCAGTGAGCTCTGGAAAGCATATGATAGGAGCTGTGTGTGAAAGCAGATGTTTCCAGACCTCTAATTGAATTGATCCTATCTTCTTTGCAAAATTGGAGGGCAGATTTCTTTCTTGTAGTAGATGAAGTAACTGAATCACAAAGGGTCCTGGCTGAGGCCTTGAAAAGGGGTTCCTGCCATTCACAGGTAATTGCAGGAGCTCTTTATCCTGCAATTTTTGGAGAAAAGTATTTTTTGCTGACTAATGAAGCTCTAGAAAACACTGAGTAGTTTGAAGGAAGGAGGTGGCCTTTTACTAGTCCCTTGTCTGCTGGGCACTGGGAAAACAAGTTGAATGAATCACTAACTCTGTCCTCAAGTATCTCCCAATCAAGATAGAAGTGTCAGAGTAGAGGCATGCATTATAATATGCTGTAACAGAGAGATGCAAGCTTAGGCAGTGTGCTGTGGAGGCACAGCTAGAAATTTGTCTTTTTTTTTTTTTTTTTTTTTAATGCGGGTAGTTCCCTGGCTGGGAATTGAACCCAGGCTACAGCGTTGAGAACGCTGGAGCCTAGCCACTACACCACCAGGGAACTCCATAGAAATTTGGATGCGTTCTTAGATATACAGATTTGGTTTCAACACTAAATTCAGTGATAGTCATTATTCAAGTATAAGAATGTTTTATGGCCTAACTTTCTCTAATACAAAAAGTATGTATAAAAGCGAAATAAGCACAACCGTTCACATTAAATAAAAAAGAGTCCCTTTCATTTTTAATTACACAAGAAACATGGTCATAAAAAACCAAAACAATGCAGGAGTACATAGAGTACATAGAACAAAAGGTCAGTTCCTTTTTACTACTCTCCCTACCCCCAGAATTCCATTCCTTTGTATATTCCCTAAAACTAGTCATGGTATCGATTTTGCCTTTCTGTAGTTGTGTGTGCCTATGAATGCATGAGTACACACTGCTACAAATCAAGAACTGATGAAAATCAATTGGAGTCCTTGTACATAACTGACAACAATTTATGATGTTTAGCATCATAAATTCAGTAAATAAAGTCACTCTGTTTTACCAAGACTTGTTTAAATACCTATATATTTGTCTATTAATATTAACTGTTCTCTCAACAGACCCAATTCAGTCAGTGTCAGTGTTAAACTTCAGTAGCCTTTACTCACACTCCACTAGCCACTTACCAAATAGGAGCTCATTTCTCAAGTTTCGCAAAATCTCTCATATTCATTGTTTCGATAGAAGTTTTCAGTTGTCTCTGACAACCCACAGAACTCATTTGTTAATCTGATTCGAAAGTTTTTATTCTTCAGTCTGATTTTGTCGTTCAAAGGTTTGTGAGAGTAAACTAGCTGATACAGTTTTTAGATTCTGCATGCTGCAGGCACTGGACAGAGGATTGCACAGTGGGCCCATAGGGCTTAGATGACTACCTGCGCAAATGAGTAGGATCTTAGAAAGGACTTTAGAATAATTACATTATGAAGAGTCCTAAGAACTTCTAAATTAAGGGCCAGAGCAATTTATCCTTGTCTTATCCTGTTGGCTTTTTGGTATAGCTAAATTTGGGTGTACTGAATAGACACAGGTAAACACGTCAGGTTGCTAAGTCAGCAACTGAAGCACGTGCCGATAACTGCTGCCACCTTAAACCAGCTTCCTGGTACTGACTGCCCTTCTTGGGGAGAGTGATAATGTTTATTCTTGAAAAGGGTGATCTTAAACTGAAGCTGCATGTGCCTATTAAAAATTAGCATATTTGATGCTAGTCACTCTTGCTCAGTTTTATCAATTGGTTCACTTACTTTTGGATAAAATCTGAACTCCTTAGCCAGGCTCTTGTTCAAGCTTTCTAGCACATCTTTGCACACCCCCTATGCTACCTCCTGTAATCCCAAATTAACATGCAGTCTTCAGGCTGGCCTTTATCTCTGCTGCTTCTGGGATTTTGTCCTGGTGTACCCTTTACCCAGTCATTTTCCTGGAAATCTAACCCTCTCTGGTAACCTTATCTAGGTTTCTCCCTGGTACCCCAGGTAGCTCTTATTTATTCTCACCCCTTAAGGTTCTTAAATTCTTTAATAAATGACATGCCTATATTGCATACCTTTTGTTCTGGCGCTTCCTCAGTTTAAGACCTTTGATTTAAGAGGGAAAGCACTGTTTTGAACTGCTATTTGTCTTTTGGGTTTATTTTATCCTTCTGTAAGACTGGAAACTATAATCATTGAGCTTTAATGTGCATCATAATTGTTTATTATACAGCCTTCTCCTTCTTTCTATATCTTATTACTTTAATACATATTCTTTATAGCCTAGCAGTCCTGTTAGGTTTTATTTTGAGAATTAAGTCTTTTAAAAAGGAATTGTTTGTTTATATGTCACTACTAAACGCTTGTTTTAACTTAATACGTTTTTAATGTGTGTGATCCCCCCCCCCTTTTTATAGTCACTCTGTCAGTGTAGGAAAATAAATTATTTGGTATGTACATGCTCAGTCTTTGCTTCCTCCTTCTATTTTATTTATAGGCTGGATTGCGCTTTTCTGCTTTTTAGTTGCCAGTTTCTCAGTTTAGAATAAGTTGATGAGAGAAAAACATTACACGTGCAGAAGAGGCTACTACTATTAAAGTGAACTGTTAGCTCTAGGAAGCTCTAAACCCCAGGAGTCCACATTTCTTTCACTCAGTATATATTTACCAAGCACCTACTGTGTGTCAGCAGTGATATAGGTATTTGAACTACCTTAGTGGACAAAATCAATTTAAATAATTGTAAGTTTATAATGCTTACTTCTAGCAAAGGTAGACAGAAAATAGCACCCACCATATGTAAGTAAACTCTGTAATGTATCAGATTGTAGGTTCTATAGAAAAAATACAGTAAGAGAGATAAAACCTGTGTATTGGGCAGAATAGGAAGTAGATGGTAATTTTACTTTGGAATCAGGATAGACCTCGTTGAGAAGGTAACATTTAAGCAAAACTTGAAGAAAGTGAGGGAATTACCCATGTGGATACAGGGACAAGAACATTCTGGGAGGAGGGAGGCTGCTTGCGTGAATCAAGCCAGATGAAGCAAACCAAGGGGAGAGAAGCAGGAGGTGGGTCAGCAAGGGGAAGGGGGAAGCCAGATTAGGTGGGGCCCAAAGGCCATTGTGAGGACTTAGGTTTTCACTTTGTTTGAAATTAGAGGATTTTAAACAGAGGAGTATATCTCTAAAACTTTACTATGTCCTGAATTACTCTCCTCTTACTCTGAAATTTATTTTGGCTTTAGCATATCTCAAAAATGCCTACGATGCTTTTAAACTAGTTGACTCTGCATGTATTTGTGATGAAAGCTATTCCTCAGGTAGGAACACATGCTCTTTAATTTGTCCATGTAGCCTCCTTCTCCCACACCCGAGGATATCTCCATGAAGGAAGAGAACCTCTGCCAAGCTTTCTCTGATGCCTTACTCTGCAAAATCGAGGATATTGATAATGAAGATTGGGAGAACCCTCAGCTCTGCAGTGACTACGTTAAGGATATCTACCAGTACCTAAGGCAGCTTGAGGTGAGTGGGCCTTGTTGTTTTGTTTGTATAAGCAATGTGGCATGTACCACACAGCTAGGAAGGAAATGAGGTCAGCTTTTTAAACTTATAATTCCACCAACAGATGCTGCAATCCATAAAACCACATTTCTTAGATGGAAGAGAAATAAACGGACGTATGCGTGCCATCCTGGTCGATTGGCTGGTGCAGGTCCACTCCAAGTTTAGGCTGCTGCAGGAAACTCTGTACATGTGCATTGCCATTATGGATCGATACTTACAGGTAAGTGTGGCTTCCCGGAGTCTGTACCAGTGCCTCACCGAACATTGCATTTATGTAATGCCAAGATGTGGTATTTCTGACAAAAAGACCAAAACAGCCAATTTAGGTGAAGCCAAAGAACTTCAGGTGCTAGAAAGGGAAGCAGTCCAAGTGTGTCAAACCTCTGGTGATGCTTACCAGTGGTGGGTGTTGCCATTAGGTCAGCCTGCTGAACAGTGCTTGGGGAAAGTCCTGCATTGCCACATCGTCATCAAAGGAAATAACACCAGATGGTCAGAAAGGCAGGCTGAAGCCTATGGTGCCATTGGATACTGGTTTTCTAGGCCTGCTTATAGTTTCCGTAGTTCAGTATTCTTTGGTATTAAGTTTCTTCATCTGAAAAGTAAGGAGTTTGGCTAGAGAGCTTCATAGTTTCTAACCAGCTATGGCATTAAATCACTGCAGAAGCGAAAGAAGGCAGAATTTATAAACATGGTTGGGGTGTGTGTGGTAAATGTGTAAGAATGTGAAGTCTCAAGTAAAGAGGAATGTAAGAAATTAAGCAGAGAGGCAGAAGTGATTATCAAAATATTTATCAACTGATAATGCACAAACACTGACCAGTTAGAAGAAATTCCAGATGTAAATTGCTCATGTGTCATCTACCGAACAGTAGCCTTGCAGATAAGGATTTATTTACTTAAAGTCAACATTTATGATATAGGCTTAGGTCAAGTATAAACAATACAATAATAATTGTTTGTGATAATGACCCTGAGATACTACAAAATGCTAAGTAACCATAGATTCAGTGGTTTTCATTATTATACAAGTGGTTTAATTATATAGTCATATTTTCAGCAAATTTTCAGTAATAAGAGCTAAGGCAAAAAAAAAGCAAAGTCATAGTCTTCTTTTGTTTTTGTTTTTTAAAGAAATTAAAGGAAACACTTATTTTCTAGACCATTGGTTCCTGAGCAGTCGTACATGTACCCCTGTGGAAACGTGCTGGGCCATTCACGAGTACGTGAAAAATAATGTGTAATGGCAAAACAAGTAAAGTGAAAAAATGCAAAACACTAGTTATGGAACAATAAATGTTAAGTTTGAATCACCATTAACAGAGACACTTCAAAATTAGATCACATTAGCAAATGGTGATTGGTGAGGGCGTGGCTATGAACCCTTCCGCCCAAACTGCTCTTCTAATCAGTCATTATGCACAGTTTCAGAACAATCTATTTGCAAAATTCCTAAAACTTCCCCAAACATATAAATATTAATACATCCATAACCAAACTATTTGATCAGTTTAGTTATTGACTGAGTAAAAAAGTTAGTGCGTTGTCTTTAATCATGATTCTTTTCAAGTAGTTTTTTTATTTACTGTTTAAATACTTGATCATCATTATTGACATTTAACTGCGCGAATATTATAAAATCTGTGGTTTGTACTCTATTAATTTTTCTTTCTAACTTTTTACCTCATTTCCACTATTTTACATTAAGATGGGCACTGAACAAAAGTGTCAGTATTTAAAAACAGCTGTTTTTAAAACAAGGGATACAGTCCATAGAAATGTGTTTAAAAGGGGTACACAAGTGGGAAAAGATTGGGAATCACTGCCCTAGACTGAGATTTTCCCAGTTTCTGAAGCATCTTTGAAAGATTCTTCAGGCCAAATAATGAGTGTACTTTTGGCGAGGATTAAGGAAATGTTTGAGACACCCCCTTTCTTGTCTTTAGGCATCCATTAAATTTCAGCTTCTTGGCTTGGCCTCATCCTGATTCAGACCATGTTGAGTGCCATGCTGGTGATTCCCTAGACACTCAAGCCAGGGTGATGGGAGTGAAGCGGTGATGAGGAGCTTGATTGTCAGGCATAATTCATATCTGCTCAGCAGTTTGTATCTTGGTCTGGTGTCTGACTCTCTTCTCAGGCCATCTGTTTTGTAAATGGAGGAAAAATACATACTTCCTAGAATTTTGTGAGGATTTAATGAGACGATCGTTAAAATCTTAGCACTGTGCCTAGCACATAGTGAGTACTCAATAACAGACATCTACTGTGAGTGGTGGTGGTCCCTACTATCAACATTCAGGTTTCCTGTGTCCTGAAGAGGGATGTGAGCCAAGGCGATGTGCACGTCTCCAGGACTTGGTTCCCTTTCTCTTTCTTCCACCCAGAGCCCCAGTCTGGTTAGATAGGACTTTTGACACAGTCTTTTTCAACTAGGTTCAGCCAGTCTCTCGTAAGAAGCTTCAGCTGGTTGGGATTACGGCTCTGCTCTTGGCTTCCAAATATGAGGAGATGTTTTCTCCAAATATTGAAGACTTTGTTTACATCACAGACCACGCCTATACCAGTTCCCAAATCCGAGAAATGGAAACGCTAATTTTGAAAGAACTGAAATTTGAGTTGGGTCGACCTTTACCACTGCATTTCCTAAGGCGGGCATCAAAGGCTGGGGAGGTAAGTGCCTCCAGTTCTGTAGGAGGCTTTATTTTGCTACCTGTTGTCTCACTCTAGAAACATTGATCTAATTAAAGGAAAGCTTGTAAATTTATAGAAATCATCTTTTAGATAAGTCCTAATGGTTATCTCATCAGTTCTTAAGAGAAAAGACCTCACGTTCTGTTTGTAACATACTGTGGAATGGAGCAGTTCCTGGGAAAGAGAGTGAGTTAAGTGGATTTGAGTTTTTAGGTTTTCACCCAGAATTTTGCAAGAATAATAACAAGTGTGGTTCTTACTGTCCCTGGCTATTCTTTTGTAGGTTGATGTTGAACAGCACACTTTAGCCAAATATTTGATGGAGCTGACTCTCATTGACTATGACATGGTGCATTATCACCCTTCTAAGGTGGCAGCGGCTGCCTCCTGCCTGTCCCAGAAGGTTCTAGGCCAAGGAAAATGGGTGAGTGTTGGATTTAAGAAGAAATTAGTTAGGTTATATTTTATACTCTCTTGATGGGAACGACCTTAGCATTTTCACAACACTATCCTTCATGAGATTGTTAAAGTCCAAAGGCTGAAAAGAAAGCTACTTGGACTGATTCAGATTGGAAACTAGGTGACGACACTATGGTACCCAAGTGTATTCTAAAGTTGAAAAGAATGAGGATGACCACTAAGAACTGATATGCTAAGATTTCTGAGGTATTTTGTTAAGTGAACTGAGCAAGTTGTGAAGCACACAAGACAAAACAAGGCCAAGGCCTGACTGATTTGCCAGAAAAAATAAAATGAGCCACTTTTGTATTCATACAAGGAGTCAAAGATGCTGGCTTCCTGGGTCCTTGTCTCACATACCAAAGAGGACAACCCCCAAACAAAAGGTGCCACGTGACTGCCATGAGGGGCATGGGATAACCTTTTGTGTATAAGCCAATTCTAGGCTGCCGCTAAGCAATCCGATAGTCTGTAGCTGTACATTAAGAGCAGCAGCCTCCTCAGAACCAGGAGGTAATAAGAAACAGTCTCATAACAGCCTGTGTGGCCTGTAGGGATACGTGCGAGACTGCAAGGGCACATGGTGGAGCTGTTTCCTATACAGATGTATATACTTTAACACTATATGTAGCAAGTAGGGGAAATAACATATATGCACGTGTATTTATATATTCGCTAATTTTTAAAAAAATAGGAGTTCCCTGATGGTGCAGTGGCTTAAGGCTTCGGCATTGGCGCTGTCAGCGCTGCGGCCTGGGTTTGATTCCCAGTCAGGGAGCTACCCACATACCAAAAAGCAAAAAAATAAAAATAAAAAATGCTGGTTAGAATTTAAACTGAAACAATAATTTAAAAAAAAAAAAAAATACAGGAAGACTAGACCAGAAACTAATCAAGATGGATACCTATGGGGTTAGATGGGAACTGGGTAGGAGACTGAGGATGGGAGCAGGACTTCTGGTTATACTTGTAATTTTCATTAACTCGTATATAGTATAAGTTAACTTTTTTGACTTTTGAGGAACATGGATGTTTTATGCAAACCCTAAAACGGAATAAAGCAGAAACAAACAGTGTAACTATCAAATTTGGAACAGAATACAGAAGAGAGTTAATTCATATAACTTTTGAATGCAGCATTCTGACTATGCATCCATAGTGGGATGTGAAGTTAGATAAAACCAAGGACCCAAAAAGTCACTTATTTAAAGTTTACTTAGTTTAGTTTAGTTTACTTGATTTATTCTTAATAATCCGTTACTATAATCCTGAAAATACTTAGGTTGTAGGATAAAGCAAATAAACATTTATGTTATTAAGGACCAGAATTTCTACTGCAAGAAGTAAGCTAGAATATTAATAACTAAAAACAAAAGGAAAAATTCTATAATATTAAATCTGTTTTGGAAATATTAGTAAATTCATAATAGGAGGGCCTAGAAACAATGACCACCCAGTAGCAATGCTGGTGCCTATGTCTTAGATACTGAATATCACTAGAAGCTCTAGAGCTCCTTTAAGAAATAATTGATTCCAGGACTGTGGCAGAAGTACAAGGTGAGCCTAGATCAGTTTGTAGCAGACAGCAAGCAAAGATCAATGGGGTCACATAAAAGGACATAGGAACTGACTTGGAAGGACTCAACTCAAGCATTACAAGGGATAGTGACAGTAATAGATTATAATGCTTTTTTGAAAATCCACGAGTCTATAATGATACAAAAGAAAAGAAGGGAGGGAGGGTGGGAGGAAGGAAGAAAGGAAGGAAAAAATAGGGGGGACTTCTTTCTTTTTTAATCAGTAGAATGCCAGCTAATTAAAGTAGAAAGAGTTAGAGTTAGAAATGCACCAATTTTTAACCCTGAATGTAATAATTGATTCAAGCAAGGATCATTGATTGATGCTTATATCATTAGGTAAAATAATTTTGGGGAACAAGATTCACATCATCTCAGTGTCACCTGACAAATAGGTAGTGATACTGAAGAAAAACTTCACCTTTGTGATGGAGAGGTCTGGTAGTTAGCACCTTTCCTAGTGAGCAAGCTTGACATCACCAGTGGTGGGACCACCTGGCTTGGTGTGCCTTCTGGTGCAATAGGAAGTATATATCACTCTTACAGAATTTATGCCCAAGATGTTTGGCACAACTTCAATTTTTAGGAAATCCTCAGAAAAATCCAAAATGTGGGACCTTCTAAAAACAACTGGCCTGAATCCTTCAAAAAAGCTAACTACATTTAAAGCCAAGAAAATGGAAGTTGTTTACATTTAAAAAGACTAAAGATACAACAGTTATTTACCAGCTGCTTTGCTGATACCATGGTGGTGATTGGGGCTGATACTGAATTTCCAGATGGTTAAGAATATTTTTTTAGATGAAATATTGCCATTTGCAACAAAATGGATGAACCTGGAGATCATCATGCTAAGTGAAATAAGCCAGACAGAAAAAACAAAGAACTGCATGATTTCACTCATATGCGGAATATAAAACTGAAAGCAAAGAAAAAAAGAACTGAACAAACAAATAACCCATGGACACAATCGATAGTTTAATGTTTATTTGGGGACG